>VXBI01001826.1:580724-689167 GCA_013397375.1 Toxostoma redivivum | reverse complement strand
CTGGGGCAGCCTCACCTCCAGTGCTGGGGGCAGCTGTGGGTGCTGCAGTATAAAAAGTATACCAGGCTGTTGGAAAGCGCCCAAAGGAGGGCCCTGAGGGTGGTGAAGGCCTCATGGGAGTGAGGAGGAGCTGTATCATGAGGGGCTGAGGTCGCTTGGTCTGTTCAGCCTGGAGGAGGCTGAGGGGACACCTCACTGCAACTTCCTCACGAGGGGAAAAGGAGGGGCAGACACTGATCTCTGGTAACCAGTGACAGAACCCTAGGGAATGGAGTGAAGTTGTGTCAGGGGGGATTGGGGCTGCATGTTAGGAAAGGGTTTTTCACCCAGCGGGTGAGTGGGCACTGGAACAGGCTCCCCAGGGAAGTGGTCACAGCACCAACCTGACAGAGTTGAGGAAGAGTTTGGACAATGCTCTCAGGCACATTGAGCAGTTCTTGGGAATGGTGCTGTGCAAGTACAGGAGTTGGACTCGATGGTCCTTGTGGGTCCCTTGGTACTCAGAATATTCTGTGATTCTACCTCTACCCATAAGCCCTCTCTCTTATTTTCAGAGATATACTCTAACCTCACAAAATTAATACAGTGTCCTAACACAAACACATGGGCTTTATTGCTTAATGCAGGCATCAGAAGGGCCTGTATTAATCATAAAGCAGCAAAAGCAAAACTTATGCACTGATGTTAACTAATAAAATGTACCTTGCTATTATTTCCTTCACACAGGCTATACATTCTGCCAAATCATGTCTTCTCAGAAGTATCACAGGACTTACCCTGAAATATTTCACAATGCTTTGCCAGAGAATCAAGCAACTGGGACCATGACATGACATTGGGCAATAAGCCAATGTAATGAAAGAGGTCCTTGTCCTCACCAATGGAAACCTCAGCACCTCTGAAAAGTCAGCAGAGAACATGAACCACCTCCAAGAAATAACCTGGGTAATCCCTAGAGTATCATCTTGCACTTCCCTTTGAGTTGACAAGGGGGCTGAAGATGCAGAGCTGAGGGGCACTGGAACAGCAGCAGGAGGGTCAGAGCAGTGGTAAAACTGTCATGGGCACATGTCCTACATCATCTGACCTGTCCAGTCTCTCACACATGGCAGTTTTATGGAGCAGTTTGCAAGCCCTGGAATTGTCAGGTGTGGGACATTTCAGTTGTCACAAAGACTATATCACACCTCTATCTGCTCCATTGTTCCAAACACGTCCACAAAGGATAACTTGGATAGACACACCTTGAAAGAAAAAAGTTCTTTGGCAGAAAAAAAAAACAAATAAAAAGGATTACAGTCTCCAATCAAAAGATATCAGACCCAGACTATAGAGCTGAAATGCTACAACTACTTTTCTATGTTAATTATATAGAAATGGGTAAAACAAAAAAGCTAGCTTAGACACAGGGACCAGCAGCCAAGGCTTGTCTATCCCTGACAAATCTACTGACTTTTTTTTACATTTGTGATTGGTCTCTGCTTTCCCCATTCAATAAATTCTAAGTGGTTTTGACCTCAGATGTGTTATTTCAGAAGATGTGGAGCATCTCTCTTACCCAGAAAGATAGAGGGTTGCATCCTTTGATTACAGAAGAATGGACTTGGGCAGAAATTGCCCATTCCATGAAAATGCTATTAATTACTGGGCTTAACACCATTTTAAAAGGATAACCTTGGCTCAGCTCTTGGAAAACAAGCATTGAGACCTTTACTTTGTCAATCCCAAGTGGATAGTGATACCTCCCTGCAGCCAAGTGCCACCTAGAGACAGAAATTATAAAAGATGTTCCCAGCTGCCCATATTACCTGGATGTACCATCTATGCAATTCTCTGCTCAGGTCTTATAATTTCATTCTGGTGTATCTTACTCTCCAGACTTACAGAATCAATCCCCAATGCTTCACTCTGGGTGTGGAGTCCATTCCCATACTAGAGCCTTGGAACTCTAACCTTACAACTCCTAACTTTTAGGTGCCTGAATGCTTTACCAATTCTAGCTGTCAGCAACTTACTCAAAGTCACAAAGAAAAACTTGTCCTAAACTTGATAATCTCCTTTAATGTGATAATGTCCATATCCCAGGCTGGGTAAGTTCTGAAGCCAGAAGTCTCCTAGGTCAGTTATTACACACACTTCAACTTTCAGCTTCTATATTTATTACATCTGAGACATGAATCTTACCTCATAAACCGGAAACACAGGCCAGGCATTTTAATGATCACTTTTGAAATGACTTAAATATATGAGGTTGCAAATGCAAGGCTTGGTCACACTGTCCTACGTCAGATAAAAATTCAATTAAGTCCTGTGGCACACTTGTGCAATCCTCACATATCTAGTCTGAGGGAAGTCAATAGGAGTGTTCACATACATGAGTGCTCATCCATATGAATGAATTATATAACTGGTCTCTAAAACTGCTCTATTTTAGTAAAGTTCCAAGCTTAAAAGTCTTGCCCAGAATTTTTTTCTTGAGGAGACAAGAGTGAAATTCATACAATATTCCCAAGTTACATCAAGAGGAAAGGCAGTTATCAATATATGTATTGGGGGAAAAGCACTCTTCCCTTAATTTTCTCATAAAAAAGGGATAGAAATCTCATCATTACTTTAAAAACTGTGAAAAACAACAAAGAAATCACTCATCCTGTCAGAAAGAGTAGCAAGGCTTTAAAGCACAGATCACTGCCTTGCTTCTGACCTGGGTCAGGTATGTGGCACCTTTTAACTTCAAAGAATTTTGGAGCCTCAAAGGCAGGCAGGATTTCATTAGAATGCTACATCTACCACCTCAGGCAAAGTCAAATGCGTAAGAAACACTTTTCCTTGTACTGCTATTTTTGTATTTATTTCACCCATTTTAAAATACCCCATAGCTGGGTCTTATCGAGTCAGCCGAGGTCCCCAAGTTTGTTTCAAAATAAAAACAAATTGAGCAGTGCTGACTCAATGGCTGCTCCTTTCCAAGAGCTATGCAAAACTTCTGTGGCTTCAGACTGCAATTTTTCTGTGGGTTTTTTTTTTCCTCTTCCTGTTTGCAGCTCCACAGCTGGACAAGTGTTATAATGAATCCAAATCTTTTAAGAGAAACCAGGTCAACTATTTCCACAGTTGAACGTGATTTTTTTTCCTCAAGACCACACCAGTCTTTATCAGTCATTTATGTGATCTAAAAAGTGTTACTCTTCTGACTGTCAGCATGAGGGCACTACAAATTTTTTCTCACCAGCTATTTCATATATTCTTTTTAATTTATACAGTCACTCAAATTGAAATCCCACACATCCTATCTGTTGCCCTGAAACTCATTCTGACAATGAAAACTCATTACCTTAACTGAGCCACTGAGTAACAAAAAGCAACTCAGGTATACTAGGCTTATGTACTTAACATGAGTAACAACTTCCATGTAAAGAAATGGAAAAAATGTTCAAGTCCTTCCTGAATTTTACCTCTGTGAACCTTGGGGATTCAGGGCAGAAAGAAGGGGCTCTGGGTCCTACTCTAAGTTGTAGGTACTGTATTAAGATCAGTTCTGCCACCCTAAATACCTTGAAGATAAAAGTAACAATCTAAAGCCATGCAATTGTACAGGTCTCACACCTAGGGACCTACTAACATTGTAAAAAGCACTACAGATTAAAAAAAAAAAAATAACAGATTGATCTTTTAAACACAGGCTAGAACTCAAAATAAGAATTTTTATTATACTAACATACCTCTTAGGGCTGCAAGACTATACACAGAGACCTAAACATCATTTTAGAAGCTAGTTTTCGTAGAAAATCTGCGAAATCTTTACCACAGCATATACTTTGAACAGAGAAAATAAATTATTCTCAGCTACAAACGAGCATCATATACTACTGATAACAGGAAACTTTCACAAGGCAAACAGAATTTACCACCATTTAAAAGATTCTCTGTATCACTGATTTTGGTATGTGGATGCAAAGCTGGGAAACCCCCACATCACCTAAGGAGAGGCAAAAGCCCATCTTGCAGACAGATCCCCAGAGAGCTGCAACTGATACTGCCAGTCCCAAACCTATTGCAAGAGCCAGAGGACAGCCTCATCCTGCTGCCAAAGCCATCTGTTCCCATTTACAGCCTCGTAGGAGCTTCTCTGATATCTTTTCCTTTGTGCTTATACCTCTTAATATAAATGTCTGCTAATTGCCCTGCCATTTTTAATTTGCCTGTGCAAAAAATTCATCCTCAATTCAGCCTTTACAAAATGCCTTTTGCTCTTTTTTCACCTTCAGAGAAGCTCAGGCGCTACTCCCACTCCTACTAGGCTGATAAAATCAAGGCTGTTAGGAGCTGAACATGGTATATTTATTCCATCATTTTATCTGTAAATGCTGTGCTGCACGGAGAATTGCAAGCACTAGGACAGATCATTACACCACAAAGAAAGGCTACAAGGAATACCAGTGCACTAGGAACAACTGGAAGACCCACATGAAAGTTCTTCTTATAAAAGAATAAACTATAAGAAAATGGGAATATTTCATCCAAAGAAATCAAAACACAAAAGAAGGGAGATATTTAAAAACTTATATAGTTGAAGTACAAGCCAGCCCAGATAAAGCACAACACCAACATCATAAGCATCAGACACCAACAGTGGCCAGACTACTGAGAACTTATGGAAAGCATATTCCATATGGCAATATTCCATCTACGGAGCTGAAGTCGCAGCTCAGCTTTTCAATGCCCAGTAAACTTTGTAACACAGTTTTCCCCCAAGCCATTGAATTCCTAAAATTTTTACTGGTGATCTACATTCAGCACTGGACAGCATTTAATGAAGGGCCAGCTAATTGCTACCTACCGTTCTCACCGCTGGTGCTGAGGTACTCGTAAAAGTCTAGGAAAAACAACACAAGGCAAAGTTAAGAAAACTAAACTACATGTTAAATGCTTACTTTAGGCTGACATGTCAAAACATCTCACATTCAAGGACACATTCAGAGCTATGCTCTTTAACAACATCATTAGGTGCTTTACCAACCACCATCACAACTCTGCCAGCTTCTTATTTCCTTTTTTTAGGGAAGCATTATAAACAATGTTGCTAGCCCTAAAATGCAGTTTGAAAACACAGGTGGGCCATGAGGTTCTGCAAAAGCCTAGACAAGGAAAGCCAACCTTGCAACCAGACCTGAGGAACAGCAAACTTAATTTCCCTGGATTGCCCATACAACACAAACCACTCATTCTCCTCTGTGATCAACTTCACTGGAATAACAGCCAATTTTACCCCCTTTACACTTGCTATCACCTTATTTTGCTTACCTCACTTGTACTTAAATTTGATCCCATTGCAGCCCAGTTGCATGTAAGTCCAGTGTTAGAGGTTACTGAGTCGTACGGCTGGCAGGAACGCCTCATGCAGGTTAGGGGTGGAGGAATAGGGATTTTATGACGAGGCTCTCCTGCCCCACCCCCTGATTATTTCCAGTCATTAGGCAGTCACCTCCCTGCTTCCTGCAGCCTATTAGGGCACCTCAACTGAGTCAGCAGAACGAAGAGCAATTCCTTTTCTACCGACTGCAATGGGGTAGAAAAGGGAGGATGCTGAAGCCCCTTTCTGCCCTGGTATCGCTCCCTTGAAATACTACCGGTAATGAAAAGTTTTGCATTTATGCAACAGCTCTAACCTCCAAGCAAAGTGCTTCTGACTAATTAAATCACAGCTTTCACAGTATCTCTACACTGCCACCATCATTCTGCAGGGTAGTAGAGAGAGATGTCAGCAGCTTCTTTCCAAACCATAAACTCAAATACCTGTAGCAGTTCTTCCCATAGCAGCACAGTTCAGGTAGGTAAATCTTGCAGTTTAGCAAGGTGACTCAACTGAGATGCCACAACTGAGTGACTGCAGCACCCATGCTCCCCTGAAGCTACTTGGGGCATCTCTGTGCTACATTTAGCAACCTCAACACATGTTGAGTATTCTTTGCCTGGGTATTTATTTTATATGTAAAAAAAAAAAAGTTAATCCATGTTCAGAAATCTTGCCGTTTGACATTAAATCAAGAAGGAGGGAAGGGAGGAGCTATTAGCAGCAGGTGAAACTTGGGAGTAGAAGGGTGAGGCTGGAGAGAGGGTTGTGCTCTCCTGCGTGGGCCTGGGGAGCACAGCAGTTCACCCATCCTCAGAGCTTACTTCAAAGAGATCAGAGTGTGCTGGCTCCCACAGCAGACACACTGTGAGAAACTCCAGGGCACAAAACCATCCCTGACTGCTCTTCACCCCAGTGTACAATGACTCACTGCCTTGTAAAGTGCTTTAGAGCAGCCCTAAACCAGCATACATGTGCAGGCTGGTAGATTTTGGAGCATGCAAGAGCAGACCTGGCTCTGCCAGACTCTGTCTGGCCTCTCTGGTTCATGATAGGAGGCAGCAAGTACTTAGTCTTGCACCATGAAATTGAAGTGATTATTTCAAATCAATCTTACTTTTATAGGTGTTTAATTCACTTCATGCAGGCAAAGAAAGTAACCTTGTAAAACTGCAGTGGGTGTCATCTAAGTGCACTCCCTGTGCCATGGAGGGTGGTATCAAAGGAATTCTGCACAGAGGAAGAGAGGAGGTGTTTTCCAAAAAACATCACTAGAGTAAAATCCTCTTTTTGTATACAAGTCACTTCCTTCTGTGTTGATGCCTGTGTGATATAAGCACATGTGGTGCCTCTTCAGAAGATCTTATACAAAATATGCAGTAGTACTCTCTGGTGGTTTCCATCTGAAGTACTTAGTGGCTAGCTGTTTGCTCCATAGGCATACTTTACACTGTCTTCTCTGAATCAAAGGAAAATGGCTCATAAATGTGAATCTACAGCATGTGAAATGCTCCTTGAAGGAATGACCAAAAGATGCTTCCAGTGAACATGTGCATCTCTACCCCAGAGACAAAATATCTCCTATAATTTCTGTCTTTATTACTTTATATCTGTATTAAATACTTAGGAACAAGTTCAGGTGGAGCAGTCACAGCTGAGAATCACTTGTACTCTCGCAAAGAACTATATTTCCAGCTTCTGAAAGAGTGTTTGTTCCCTGAAAATAGTCCAGTATTCAAATTTAAAATAGGAATCTGTTTTCATTAAAAACATCTGCAAAACATCTTCTATCAAAGGAAAGAGGGTAGGCTATCCAGCTCACCTTCCTCAAGTTGTCCCAGCAGATATTTACACCTATACACATTTATACCATCCCAGCTGTTTCACAGCCAGTACAAGACTCCGACACTCCATTCTCTTACCCACACTGTTTTTAAGATCCTTACATGAGACAGCACTTCAAAATTTATAAAATTATTCCAGAATAAGTGCATCTTACCAACTGAATGGTTTCCTGATGTCCAGACTGTTTTCCTCATCTCAAAATAGTGTCATCATTGCCCATCATACCCAAAGCATGTTCCTAAATAATTCTCCTTCTCCTGCTCGTGGCCACCACCAAGTTTTTAGCTGGCATTGTCTCCCTTGACCACTATCTGTCCAAATAACACAAGAAGGCCTTGGAACACACTATTTTTTAAAGACCTGACATCTTTGTGGCAGCCAAGAATAACGACCTCAACAGTTTCTCATTCATGCAGTGAGTACATGACAGAACTAAGCACTGAATACTCACAGCACCTGTGACAGTAAGTCCTTGTCAGCACTGAGAAAACTTGATGGCTTATTTACTGGTGTCTACTACACCACCTGCTTAAAATAAAAAATAATGAATTTGCAGTTTGTCCCACTGGACTTTCAGAAGTAGAATTGTGTCCCCTAGGATTATAATTTCAAAAAGATTACAACTTCCAAGGTCATGTATTTTTTTGGGTTTATTTAATTTTTCATTAGTTCTTCCACAATTCAAGGACAATTTCAAAGACAACCATAAAGTATGCATTAAGCAAATTCATGTCTGAAGCTACTCAAATTCTAAAGAGCCATATATTGCCTCTTTTCAGCAAACACATTTCCACATTAATAATTTTAAATTGCCAGAAATTATCATATACATACTAGTTACACTCTTACTTCGAATTTGAAGATTAGGGAGACTGTGTAATTGATGACAGAACACTCAACAGTCTCTTTAAAGCTCTGAACAGTAACAAGGAGAGTAAAAAGGAAGATGCAATTTTCCTCTGCTTTTCATGCACTTTCAAGTGCACATTTACATGAACGTGATTTTGCATCTAAGTATTACTTAAAGCAAGGTGAAGAAAATATATCACTCTGATCAAAACTGGCCTGCTGCAAACACTAGCTTCCCCAACATGACATTCAGATATTTCTCTATCTAACTGCAAAAGATTGCAGGGAGGAATAACAGCTGCTTTCAATACCTCACAATTACCTCATGTACACTCTGTTACCTTCTGATAATCCAGGACTACAGAAATGTATGACTAATGGGGGACTTCATCTTATTGCAAGAGAAGAGTATCCTTGTACCACCCTTGGGATGACAATGGGTCATCATTTACACACCCTGAACATAACAAGAAGGGTAAATATTCAAAACACATGCTAGAGGTGTTAAAAAATGATGGCTAGATGTCACATTAGAAAACAATTACTCAGTATTAACAAATTAAGCAATTTAACAAACATAGTGTCAGATCTGTAGCTGAGGATTTTCCCTGGGTATTGCCCTTCACTTTGTTTTCCTTCTTTCTGTATAATGTTTCCACGAGCTACAAAATCTCCAAGGAGCTCATCATGCCACTCAAACAAGAGCAAGCAGCTTAAATCAAACTCTAGTTACACACAGGACTTGAGCTCAATAATCTCCACAGACAAGGTGTGCCATGGATGACAAGCGTCACTTTCCTATCCCAAGGTGTCAGATTTCAGACTCTGAAAAATTTAATTTTGGCTCACTAATTTATGGTCTGACACTAATTTTAAGGAACTCTTTGGTATAAAAAAACCCAAAACACCCAAACCCAAAACCAAACAAGAGTACCCCCAATATACATATATATGTTCACGTTAATATGACTAATATATTGGCATTTAATTTTCATGTTTCTATGTACCATGCCTTCAAAACACCTGTTCCTCAAAACTCTACAATATTCTTTCAGCCATTGGAGAGAGAGATCACAGTAGGTGGAGAGGTGGGGGATTACATTTTTGCTTAAGAGACAGTTCTGATTATGACATATACGAATGAGGGCTTCTGCTTTCAAAAGACTATTGAGAAACTGCATTAAAACAACTCCACATGCCCTTGATATGTTTTGGAGAGATAAAATCTCGCTCCTCCTACTCACTCACATGAAGTAATGGGGCTGCTTTAGCTTTCAAAAATCATCACTAAAGTGTTGGCCCATCTGTTAATGTATGCAACCCTGCCTTCAGATTTGTTGCAACAGAATTTCAAATGCAATCCTCATCTCAAAAAGCAGTAGCTCAAAACCTTTATCTCTGCCCCTCCCTGTGCTCTGTAGATCTGAGCATCCAACAGCACCTCTCTACCTTTGCAGGAGCACTCCAAGGTTGCCTGACCTTGCCCGGTTCATTCCACACTTCAGGCACTCTTCAAGCAGCTATTTCACTGCCCTAATCCCAACAGACCACAGGTGTAAGGAATACCAGCACCAGCCTGTGTCAGCTAATTACCCAGTAATTAGGCAAGACACATAGCCCAGGACCTTTACAGGGAAATCTACAGCCAATTTCAATCTGAAGCAATTCTCAGAATATCAGGAAGTCACCTCATATTACCAGCTAATTAAGGGGGTAACTTCATCTGCAGTCAGCCTGAGAGATGTTTGAGCCCTAATAGAGACTGCAAAGATTCATACCTAATTGTTTGCAGGACCATGACATCACATTCAGCAGAGCTGATGTGACAGGTCACAAACAGGTGTTTTCAAAAAAACAAAAAATTGCTGCTGACCTACGTGGATCTTAAATAGAACAATTGCATCAATGCTGAATCACCTTGAAAAATCCAGCTGATATGTCAGGCCTGAGCCTCAGCTCCATCCTTTAAAAATACCACCAGTAATAATGAGTGTGTCTCCTTTGTTATTTTTGATTAATAACTGGCAAGCTACTCAAACAAATCTCTCTTCCCCATCCTTTTATTCTCCCTTTCACCATCACATCACAGGCAAGATGTGAACATCATCAATGGCCTTTAATAGAAGAAGACTTTCCTTCCCCAGACAAGAAACTTAATTAGTCCATTTTGGAGAAAACTCACAAGCCATCAAGGCAAGGCCATTAAGCTTGGTTCTCCCAGCCAAAACGCTAGTCTCATGCAGTGTTAGATGCTTCTGACTTAAGTCAAAATACTGAGCTGCTAAGCTAGACCATTTAGGCAACTTAAGATTTTTCAGTGGCTTGCTAAATAGGCCAAGACTTCTGAAAACAGACTCCCTTTCCTCAGCTCATTCTGAGCCATCCCAATTTTCCAGATGAGCTGCCAAAAGCACACATCATCACCACACCTTGGGTGAGTAAAGCTGAAAGCCCAGAGCCAAGTGTAGCAAACATCAAAAACCAGTGGGTGGAATACACCAGGCACACACTGAACTGCTTACATTCATTCTTCCTGGATCTCTAGCAATGAAACTTGAAAATCTTTAAAATACTTGAGATATTTTGCAAAAGAAAAGAAACACATTTTGAAACCCCCATTTCATTACTGTTTAAAAATAAACTCACAACTGAGCATAACTGAGCTATCAGAGTGACATCTTCCTTTTCTTCTTTACTCACAGAAAACTATTGCAGTCTTACTGCTGACACATAACATCAAATTATCCTAACCAAGGGCACTGAAAGAAGGTGGAAAACTGGCTTTCTGCATAAGAGGGCTAGTGAAGCAGAAAGATCTATCAGTAACTGAGGAAAAGGAAAGTTGTTGGACTTGACCACTTTAGACCCATGAAAAGGAGATGCAAAGATTACTGCTAACAGCTTTCCCTTATGAAGTGGGACTTACTGGTTTGATTAACATAGCAGCAAAGCCTGAGAGACACTGCTGGTGTTATCCCCTGTTAAATGAACTGATGCACGCAAAAGGACAGTCTTAGAGGTAACAACATATAATGTTATCTCTCGAGTTATCATTCCAGTCATCTGCACTCTTGAAAGCAGAATTTCCTTCCATTTTTCATCTTCCACAGTTGAAGTGACAGCTTTTCTTTCATCTTTCCTCAAAGATTATTAACAAAGCTGGTTGTTCACTCAATATTTGATTTCTTGGCATCAAAAGCAAGAGCAACTTTTTCCCAGAACAACTCTCTAGCTGAGTCGAGTCCATACAACTTAATAAAACCCCCATACTTCAATGACTTCTACTACAAAATTCTTATTTTTAATAAGATTATGCATGGCTACTTAGTATTGGAACAGCAGCTATAACTCTGCATGCATATTTTTGCATACAACAAGAAAATAAGATCTAAGAATGACCACTTAAATATTCTTTCTTAAGAAAATTTTTCTATGACAAATATGTGAATCCCATGAACACTACCCCATCTGTTATTTGGATGGCAGTGGGAATAAAACTGTAGCAGCAGCTACACACCGACCATCTTACTGTGGCAGAAGTTAAAGGAGTTGGTATCACAAATTCTGTTGCCATCACAAACATCTGTGAGCCTGCAGCAGGTGAATATTTATTAGTCCAGTACCAAAATATTGGTGTCTCCTTCTGATGAATATTTTCCAAATGCACTTTAAGAGTGTTTACTTGAATTAGGCGATGAATTGTTTTTAAGCTGCTTCTTTCGTTCCACTGCAGTTCGCAAAGCCTGGAGAATGAAGTGTTTGTTATTCAGGATGTTGTAGCTGCACAGGTTAAGCAGTTTGTTGAAATTCTCTTCAGTGTACGTAAGCAGGCCAGTGCCATAGGGAGCAGCACAGTTGGACACGTCCACTCTTCCCTGCTCCATCTCTGCAGGACTGCGCTCCACATCTGAAACCAGAACAAAGCACAGCAAAGGTGCTGAAGTGGAAAACTGCTACCAGGCAATGCAAAATACAAAGTAAATGACACAAGAAGATCAATTATCTCCTGAAAATGGCTCAAGATTTCATCATTGTATTGTAACTGTGTCAGCTGCACTAATAAAATCCTCTAGTTCGCTTCTTGGCTACAGTCCAGACTTGACCAGCAGAAAAGCTTTTCCATGCAAAATTAAGGTTTTGCATCAGAATATTTAATTTTTTTTTAAGATTTGGAATCTTGCAGACTTAGTTTCAGTTGAGTTCTGAGATGACAGCTCTTTATCTAGCAGCTGGTAGAAAATTACACCAGAGGGCTCCTAGGTTGGGAATCCTCCCTCTCAGGTCACTGAGTTTTTAAACACATGGAGCAGAACAAATAAAATAATGAACAGCATGAGATCTTTTTCAATAAGCTGGTTCATGGATTTTTGTTCAGTTTCTGAGGAAAGTTTCCTAGATCATAGAAAATTAGCAATGGAAAAAATGGAGTTGATGCATGTAAAAGTATTTGTAAACGGAAACTGAATTTGCCAAGTAGGTTTTCTTTTCTAGTGAAAACATTTCATCTATTGCTGAACTAGAGGAAACAATCTGGCAACTTTTAAAAATTATAGGTATCAAAGCAGCTTGTTACCCTGGCAAAGCCTTGCTTCATTACATGTTTTCAGCACTTTCTATTCTCAATTTTTTTTTCATGTAAAAAGTAACAGAAGAATTCTAGCTTTGTTAACCAAGTAAACATTTTATCTCTTCATGAGACTGTTAGGTGACAGGATAAGCTACAGTGGTTATAACTTAGTAGCTGTGTCCTCTTGTTTATTATGGAAGTTACATGACCTGCTTCAAGTGCCAGGGGGGTTTCCCTCAAGGTACAGCTACTCATGCTTTTCTTTTTAAACCTCTTCATTCCAATCCCCTATTAGCTGGCCAATACAATATGCATCACACCTGGAGTGAGAATACAGTAACCTGGCCAACTCAGAAGCTTGCCAGCATTTTGTTTTGGAAAAGGAACAAATTCAATGGATCAACTGGATGAGAAAATCTCAGAAAATGATTACTGCTGCCAACTTACTCGGTGCCTTGTATTTTTGGAAGGTATCACACACCAGTGGAAAATAGGCCAAGATTGGTGCCTCTAAGCTGTCCTCGAACACATAGCACTCCTTCAGGTGTTCCTGCTCTTCCTGGCTCAGCTCTGTGCTGGGGAATGGGATCCCATGCTCCAAACAGTACTCTGAGAACAGGTCCAGGGGCTGGTTCAACAGAGGAAAGATGCAACAGAAAGAGAGCTTGAAGTAAGACCACCAAACCCCATAATATTTTGCTGCAATAGACATTCTGAGATTGATTCTTACGTTTATAAATAAAGCTAACTATGCACTGGACCAATCACATCATCCTAATTTTAATATATCCTGGGTAGCAGAAATTTTGTTGATTTGTTAACACTATATTTTTAAAGCAGGGTTGCTATTTACTGAAATTGATATGACATTCAGGTCATTTTTGTGATTTGATGAGCACAGTAGAGGATAAGGAAACTTTGATTACATGTGGCTTCTCATCACAGGTTCTTAAATATTTGCATTCAGTGCATCTGTATTCATGTCCTCTTACAAATAAATTCCAATAATTTCAGTCATATAAGACCCTCAAGGTTTCTTCAAGTGCAAAAAAAAAACCCTGACTAAAACTCATGCCAACACCAAGAGTCAAACGCAAAAGCAAAACTTACCAGTCAAAAAAATTCAAAATTATGTATTGTGTATTAATTACATTGTAGATATTATTTAACTATTGAGGAAAGGAACTTGTCACCAGGATGACAGATACATAGAATAGGACACCTTCTGTATGTCTGTGTTCATATGCCTGTACCAGAAAGGCACTGAAAACAGCCCTGATAAAGACAGTGACATTATGGTCACAGCTGTGAATAGTACCATTGATAAGATCATTTAATTCAATACAAACAGACCATTTTCTGGAGGGGGAAAAAAAAAAGGAGAGAGAGAAACTGTGGGGGTAATTCAGCTGCTAGAGTCATTTAGATAAAGAATCACTTTGAAACATCACCAGAGTCTGTGATCCTCCACTGTAATTTAAATGGAGAATGACATCCACTTTTCTCTCTGGCCTCAGAATGGGTGGGCAGCTGGTGTTGATGAAGAAAGCTGTATCTATCAGCTTGAGGTAGTCACTCATTTCATTCAGCTGGTTGGGAGAAGAATCCAGCACTGTGTCTGAAAGGCAAAAACATATTACTAATTACTGCAGGGTCAAGTCCCTTTTTTTCCAAACTAGCATAAAAGAGGAGAAAGAAAAGACAGTTGATGTATATTCATCTTTGACACAAAGCCCACAGTTAAGTATTTGTCTTTGGCACAATTTTAGTGTCTAGAGCCCAACTCTGAGATCAGTAAGGAGGAGCAGTTCTGAGACTCATCTTCATCCAAAGTGATAAATTACTCTTCTTTTTCAACAAGTGTAAATTTGTGATTATTTAACTTCCATGGAAGCTTCAAATCACTCTTTGATGGCTTTTGAGAATACAAACAAACCTGCTGTGCTTCCTCCAAGGCAAAAATGAGACCAAGAATTAATAATCTATCAGCACTCAAATCTCCTTCAAAGATATAACTAAAACAATTTCCAATTACCTTTCCACGTGCAAAAGTTCTCATTCTCCAAATATTTGTTATGTAGCTGCAAGCCCTTGAGGAAATGATGGTAAGTAGACACCACTGGCCGCCCAGTCATCATTTCTCGAAGAGTTTTTGACAGGTAACATTTGGGGATGGATAAGCAGGTGGTCTGTTCATGTGGCTTCTTGGGCAGAGCAGGATGGCTCTCTGTAGGAAGAGCAAGAAGAGGGTATGTGTCTGCATTTGGTCAGGGTCTTTCTCTGATAATAATAACAACCAAACCACCATGACTCCCAGCCCCATCTGTGACTGAGTGCACACGTGGACATGCAGAGTGCTCTGGGCAGTGGGTTTCAGTGTCACCATCACCTTGCTCTTCCCTGCCCAGCCTCTCCCTTCCCAAAGAGCTCTGGAAACCCTCTCATGACTAACAAAACTCCCCAGGGTGTTGCACAGTGAGCAGCACAATGAGCAGTACGGTGTTTTTTCCTGCTTTACAGCACAACTGTTGCTCTCCTGTTTTTCCTTCATTCTCAAGGGCTTGGTGTTCCCTGAGCCAGAAATAGGACACAAAAACAAACCCTTTACCAAATGTCAGGTTTCACATTTCAGAGAGGTGTGAAGAAAATTCAGATGCAAGAGAAAACTAATCAAAAGAACTAACCAATGTCATGCTCAGTGTCTCGAGTCCATCTGTGCCAGAAGTGTTCTGAATGACCCGAGAGATAGACAGCATCCATAAAACTCTGGGAAAATATATTGCTCCATGTGCCTTGAAAGTTAAAAAAAAAAGTGCCATACTTAATATTAGTTTGAATATTTACAGCACAGCTATGGCAACATACTTGGATCCAGTTTCTGTTTTAGTTATGAAATATTCTGAATTTTCCTATAAATATCAAATGCCATGCCTTTCCATACAATGCCTGGCTTACAACCAGGCCATTTTCAAAACTTGGCTGTCTATAAAAGTCAGGCTGTGCATTTAAATACTTCAGATGATGTGTGTGCATGTGTGTGTTCTGTTTAGGTCATTCAGCAAGACACTCAGCAAATTAGTCACATTTGTCTCAAAAATTAGTTTCCTCTTTTGTCACTTTTAGCTGGTTCATTTGACATTGAAATTGCATCAGATACATTCTCTAGTATACTAATATTGCAAGCTGCAGACCACCTCTGTGTAGCCAGCTCTTAAGATGGTGGTTTCTTGAGACAGTAAATCACCTTCCAAGAAGCAGATGTGGGATTCTGGGATCTTCTTCATCCGGCGACCCATGAAGAACTCGCTACCAAAATCCTCTGAACGAACAAAGGCCCCATATTTCAGGAGACCCACCTCATAAGGTGTGAACTCCACCCACTCTGCAAATAAGGCATCAAACTGGGTTTATTGCAGCCACATGAACACATGTGAAAATCAGCTTAGAGAATCAGAAGCTGGAAGAACAAGGCCTATAGCTTCACCATGGTGGTGACAGTACAAATCACCATGTTTTGGGACAAACAGGTGCCCTTCAACATACATTAACGCAAAAAGCTTGAGATTCAGGTCCATTTCTGAACTAACCCTAGGCTGAAAGTCCACTGATTGCTAAGACCCTGCACACAATGTGGCATTTTGTGTTCCTCTGAGTCAGCAATGACATTAGCTACCATTCATTCCTAAGACTCTCATAATCACTGCCTTGAGGATAAAAAGCTCTGACCAAACCCCCTCCCCACACAGAATCCCCTGTCTGGGTGCACTGGGACTGCAGCTGTGCCTGGGAGCAGATGACCAGGTTCATTTGCAGGACCTCCTGCTTTGTTTGTGCTGGAAACACTATGGGAACAGAGATCAGGATCACTCATCAGGGCATAGAGCACTGCTCCTCCTCAGATCCTTCTCTGGCTGCTGGGAGCCAATTCCTGCTCTCACTCCTCTCCACCTTCTCCTTTCTCCTCCCTTTCTTGCCCTCCTCCCCACTCTTCACAGCTCTCTGGACTAGTGCTGCCTCAGCAGAAGATCCAGCAGCAGAAAGGGGCTGTGGGAGTAGGTGGGGATGAGAGAGAAAAGAGCAGCAGTAGTGGCTGTCAAGGCTGCCAGCAAAAAGCATCTCCATCCCCCCACCAAGCAGTGTCTACAGCACAGGCATCTCCCTTCCATAGTATTAGGATGCATGTTTTCATCCAAGTCAGAAACCAGATATGAAGATGGGGGGAAATAATGCATTTTAAAGATTTATTGGCTTGGACTTACAGTAAAAAGTTTTGGCATTCAATCAACCTTAAAAGGAAAGTCTTCAGTGTTATAGGAGGGTGTATAATAATCTATACCTTTAAAATCCAAAGTGCTGAAGTCATCCTTGACATTGAGGGACAGGTATATGGGGAGTGGATTCTGCCCCTGATTTACTGCTAGTTGCTGATCTGAGAGTTTGTGAGTACTTTCCTGTTTACAAAGAGCAAAAGTCACTGTAAAAAGATGACCATGATGCATGGACTTATTACAGTATCTAAGCTTGAACTACCAATGAAGTATCTGCTAAACCTCAGCAGGTTTTTTTTCTGTGTTCTTTAGCTGTTTGGCCACACAAGTGTGTTCATGTGTTCTCTGCCATGAGCTTTCACCAAGGCATTGTGCTTACAGGGGTTTTGGTAAGGGGGATAGGGCAAAAATGTAAGAAACATGTCTGTACAGTCACTGGGATGTGATTTGCTTTAAGGAAAAAAAGATATTTAGTCGCCCTGGACCCATTTCCTTCAATACAGTTTATGGGTATACATTGCTATGCCTGAACTTAGCTGTCAGAGCCTTCTCTCCTCTGTGTGTTACTAGAATGATCACCTGATCCAAAATTAAAGATGGAAAATCAGTTTCCTTAACATCTTGAATTTTTACATGCTCAGATATCTCCTCGAGATGCTCACATTTAGGGTTACTTTGTTCCTTTTATTCTAAAAAGACAAAGAATAAGTCCTTCAGGTGTTTTGAGAGTCTTTTCTCTAACTGAATCCACAGCCTTAGTCATGCTAAGTTAGAAATCCTCTGAAATAAGAGGGAGAGAAAGAATATAAAATACCTGATGATGTAGCATACAATCAATGAAAAGTCCCCATAAATCTGTAAAGGACACCTTGTGCCCCTCTTTCTTTCTCTCACAAAGCTTCTTTTCATAGTATTTCATATGATCCAAAGAGAAACAGTGCAGCTTGCTCTTGATCACGCATTTCCTGATACCATCAATTGGTCCACTGAGATCCTTTTGTGACCAATTTGCATCTTCATACAACTTTGACATGGTCCTGGATAACAGAAAGGTACTGTGGTTCATCAGAGGGCACATGACAATTCATTATAACACACATAAGTGTTTTGTTTCAGGCTACATGAGGTTCTTGCCCTCCAGCTTTTACTTGGAAGAGCATTTCAAAGCTGAGGTAGAATTTATATAATATATGTATAATTGTACAATGATTTCTCTTTTTTTTTGCTGCATGAATGCATTCAAAATCATCCTAGCTTGTTTGTTTTTCAGAATCAAAAGAGTAATAAAGCAACACTGATAACTTAACTCAGCCTCTTGCTAGAATTGCCCTTTGATTGTCCAAGCCACAGCTTCTGAGGCCAGTTCCATAGGTGGGTCAGACCCTGTGTGAAATGTTAAGCTGGAGTTTAGCAGTGACTATTGCCCTGGCAAGTGTGAGAGCCCCCTCCTTGGGTGTGCAACAGAGGGGTCACCTCAGACTCCTGGCACATGTGAGGACAGGCTTGAGCTGCCAGTTCCCAGAGCCCAAGCAGATTCCAGTCATCCCCTCTCATCCCCACCCCACTTGTTCTAATTCTGTCTCACATACTTTCAGAGCAGCCCTTCAGAGGCAAGATGCTTTAAATCCCTCAATCTCTTCTAGTTTGTGCAAGGCAGCCACCACTGAGTGCATGAATGACACTCTCTCTTTCAAAGGACTGTTCTTTTAAAGTCTGCTCTTTGAAGACATGTAAGAGTTGAGCCAGACAAATATTGCAAAAGGAGTTTTGAAGTGCTGCATGCAACAAGATAACAAGTTACAGGCAAATCCTCCCAGCTTGTGCTCTTTCCTTTGTGTTTCTGTAGACACTTCAGTGCAGTTACAGAAATACTGGTATTCTCATTAGATTTGTTTCTTTTAGGAGGACAGCACTGAGAGGTCCCATGAAACAAGCGCCAAAAGGAAGCCAAGTGCCAGCATCAAGCTGAGTAAATTCATCAGTAAGGCAAAATTGTTCACCAGGTTATCACTTTGCTAACACAAACAGCAAGCACAAGCCCATCTCTCCTTACCATGTTGTGGCAGATAAACCACTGATGTATGACACACAGTCCAAAAGCCCCAGCTCCTGGAGAGCCAGAAGACTGCCAAAAAATGCTGTCATGGACCGCACTCCCCCTGCTGCAGTCACCACTGCCACCACTGGCACCTGCCCAGCACACAGAGAAAGGCACAGTCACTCATCACCAGATGAAATACAGGAATGATGGTCATGCACAAAAAACTAACAGCAGCACCTGCTTCAGGTAGGTTTTGATTAATTCACCCTCCTCAGGACAGTGCCCAGGTGTGTGTTTGAGTTGTGCAAACTTTGGTGTAATTTAGTGTATGCTGAAAGCATTCTCCTGATCAGTGATGTTTTTATAGGACCTGCAAGTACAGTTCTTGTCTGGGAAACATATTTTCAGATTTTCTCAATGTATTTAATTTTTCCTCAGCTCTTTCTCTCAAAACACATTTTAAAGCTCTGAGTACAACTAAGGTCAGAAGAGCAGCACAAAACCTGCCTGCATATTTTTTTCATCCTCTGCATGTATATACAACATTTGCTATTCTCCAGGCAGATAGTGCCCAGCTTTATAGATTTATTTCCAACCCAGATCACCTCTACCTTCCCTGATATCAGTGCCATATGTAATTTGGTTCTACTTTCTTAAGGGATGCATCAATGCTGTTATCCATCCTCCCTTTTCTGTATAGTAAAAACTGATAAAACAGATATTCAGTTTTAGGAACATATGATGCCATTACTTTTAATCTTGTCTTCACTGTATTTTACCATCTACTTTGAGTTTTGGATTTGGCTTTTATTTATTATTAATTTGGCTCAAAACCCCTTTTATTCTCATTTAATAATAATTAATCCTATTCTACCTGTTACTTAAGTTAATGAGCACTTGAACTTAGTTGAAAAATGCTGTCCTGCATACATCATAAAGGGCTGGGTGTGCTGGGAGCTGAATAGAGTGATGGAGGAAATACCCCACAGGCACATTTTCCAAGACTCTTGCTCCAAGCACCACAGCCCCTTAACAGGTTATTTTCCTCCAGTAACAGAGCAGCTACCTATGAGATCAGGGATCCCCAGGAGAGGAGCAAGAAAGAGGTAACACCAAAAGACACATAACACAGATGTGACTGTACCAGTGTGCTATGGGAGAGTTGCAGCCTTCCCTGTGAACCTTGTAGCAGCAGAGAAGAGGGTCAAAGAGGAGAAATGGTCTCAGTCTAAGCAATCAAATTTCACCTTGGTTATACACACACCAGCAAATACAGCCTTTGGGTGCCCCTGAGTAAGGACAGAAGTTGGCAGAGAATAAAGGAGCTATAACTGGTCTCCTGACAGGTCCTCTTTCATCTTCTGTGCCAAAAATTTGGATATGGTCTTAGGTGCCAGTGACAATCTGGCCTATACTATTTAGTGCAGAATATGTGGAAGAGCTATGTGGGTACACATGCAAGTACATCACATCCCCTCCTCTCAAAGTGGGTCACATTACCTCAAGTTCCCGAGATGCTGTCCCACATACCTCATCCTCCTGCAGGTCTTCATCTAGATGAAGAACATTTTTCAGGGCAGCAGCAACCACTTTCTTCCTTTTGCAGATGAAATCCTGCTCCTCCGCGCACAGATCAAACCCCAAACGCAAATCTAAATTCTTGCAACTAAAACAAAGGAACAGTACAAGGTATCACCTGTAGCCATTTCAGTTGGAGACATTCAGCAAAACCAGTAACAATAAACCAGTTTAAAGAAATTATAATTTCATGTATATGAAAGACCCCCTACACAAATGAAAGCAGGTATATGGATATCCTATATCCTATATTTGTGCCTTCCTGTGGAGACTTTAGACCAGAATTGTGTCCTGAAAATTTTCACACAATCATAAAGAAGTTATATGAATAAAATCAAGTTGTTTCACATTGAACTCTGGTATTTGGACACCTCTTCATGTTCTGTTGCTATGCATGTGTTTCCTGAAGCACAAGGGGGCCTAAGTAGCTATTTAAACTTAAGTTTAGTTAAAAGAACCCTAATACCTAGTTAGGCTTATCTCTGCAAAGAATTTGTGCTCTAACTATTTGAGTCAGAAGATGCCTCTTAAATTTATCCCTTCTGTACATTATCATAAATATCATGTACATGATTCATTCTATAACCTGTATTTTCACAAGGTTCCAGTTTCAGAGATTTTTTTCAGGAAAAAAACAACCCACAAAAACTTCTCAGTCTCTTCTCTGAATATTATTCAATAAAGCCCTCTGATTTATCATTCACCTGCAACTAAGGCTTGCAATGGAGCTAACTCATCAACAGGGGGTAATGTTGCCCTTCAGAAAACCTCGACAAGCCAGCAATAAATAAACGGCTGTCCATGTGTTTCATTGAAAAATGACCTGTAGAGGTCTTGTAAATGCATGAAGTTGTTAGACACGTTAGAAATCTGGTACACATAAATATGCATCTATTACAGATAAAGGTTACAAGACAGAGGGATGTTTAGGTATCAAAATTACTAAGCATCAACATTAGGAAAAATATTGTGACTATTTATATCCCATAATTAGCTACTACCTATCCTATTCTAAGTTCTTACCAAACAATTTAAAAGCTTTAAGGCATTTTATTAACCATTCCCCATATTTTATTAATCTTTATTCCCTTTTCTCAAATTAGCTACTTTAAGATGTAGCTTCCTTTCATCTAATGATGATACTATGAAAGGAGAGGAGAAAGGAGAAGAGATAGCTAAGTAATCATTCAAAAGCAATAAAAGATTTACCTATTTTCCTCATTCACAGACACCTCATAAGATTCCCCCTGAAAATCAAGAATGAGAGCACCATAAATTTTAAACAGAACTCAAATGT
The DNA here is from genome assembly GCA_013397375.1 of Toxostoma redivivum. Taxonomy (NCBI): domain Eukaryota; kingdom Metazoa; phylum Chordata; class Aves; order Passeriformes; family Mimidae; genus Toxostoma; species Toxostoma redivivum. The sequence goes on along the minus strand of VXBI01001826.1, from coordinate 667,369 downwards.
TGTAAAAGCAGGTTTTACAGTATTGGCAATTATTCACATATATAGTCTAATGATAAATTTTTGGTCTCTTCTCAGGCCTTCAGCACACAATCCTCACCCTGCTTTTAAAATACTTTTAAAGCAGCCAGAAATTCTGAATATCCCATTTTCCCCTCAAATCATAGTTGTATTTCTATTTTTTTGCAGACCTAAGCATACAAATCACTCGCTAATGCACTTTTAGTAACAAAATTATTACATGACCAGATATCACATATACACAGTTTATCTTGTTGAAAGAATTCCAAATACTGTCAAAAGATACTCACTCTCATCACTGTCACTTTCTTTTCCAAGTCCAGAGAATGGAGAGGCACAGCCAGGGGACTACTTACATCCATTTCCCTCCTACCTGAGCCAGGCTGATTTAAAGAAGGGGGGGAAAATGTTATAAGGAGAATATTATTTATAAACCCACAGAAATACCAGATAAGGGTTAACTCATGATTCTTTTCCCAAAATTTAGGTTAGGGGTTATCACCACCCATAGGCAAAACGTACACAACAGAAGCAGCGCTCCTTTGGCAGAGTCATGAGCAGTCTGGGCTGACTGTGCTTGATGTAGTGGAACCTGGTGGTTTCACTGCTTCCTGGTCTGGAGTGAAGACCAATGGAAATATCCTGGGTGTCTTCATAAGATCCTTTCATTGTGAATGTGAAATCTCTCCCTAAGAACAAGAAGCAAACCACAGGGAGACGTTAACTGCACCTAGTCCTGAAATTGGCAAATAAAAATGCCCCAAGGGACATTTCAGCTTTCCTGCTGCAGGCTTAACTAAGGTTCATTTGGACCACCATGTTTTCCTTCCCCTGTGACCAGTGGGCAGCATCTCACTGCTCAGAACTGACCAGCTCTCAAGTTTGCAAAACTCAGAGAACTGATCCCAAAAGCTGATGGCAGGGTTGGGGCTGACCCCCCTGACTCCTCAGGGCCCAAACCCTTCATCCACTGAGAAATGCAAAAGCATCTGTTGTGAGGATTTCACCAGCCCTGAGGGGAACTTTTAGCAGGCATCTTTATACATAATTCTTTGTGGTAAAGCACATGTGAATTGATTTGAATACCCCATAGCAGGTGTAATATGAATGCTAGCATCCTATATTCAAAATTAAGTTGCTTGTTGTTCTGCTTATTGTAAATCCTATTGAATTGCTTTGTAAATACTAAATTACAGGATGAGTAAGTGCTGCTGAATCCTTTAGACAAACAATTAAGTCTGAGGCTAAGTATGGCAAGAGGACCCACTCAAACTCACAACTCAGTGTGAGGATCTTCACACCTGGCACCCTTTCCTTTTCCCTCTTTATCCTTTTGCATCCCCAGTCTCCACATAAATAATTCTAGATTGATTCTAATCTGATTTTTCCTTGCATATTTCATGCATGTAGTAATAGAGTGAACCTTGCCATCAAACTTTGTCACACTTTTACAAATTTATATTAAACCTACATTTGCTGATACTTTGCCAGTGATTCTTTAAGTCACCTAAATCATTTGTGACACCCCACCAAGAGTGTGTGCTACACTTGTGGATGCCTCTAGCAGCATTCACATCCCCTGAGCTTTCACTGAAGTCTGTCTCTTCCCGTGGGTTGTGTCTCCCTCTTTTTACTTTCTATTTTCACAAGAGGTAAAGGTATTTCAGTTCCATCCCACTGCAGTGATGTTTCCAAGTCTCTCAAACACCTCCAGTTTCTCTCAAGCTACACAGCCATGACTTCTTCTGAGGATTCTGACTATTAGCAAGTAGGCAATTCAGGAAACACTTCAATTCCCAACAAGCCCTGATGCAAACTTAACTAGTGATGCAGACACTAAAACAGACCAAATATTTATAGAACAAAAAGCAGTGATAAACAATTTAAATCAGCAGCCTCACTTTTGTAAGAGCTCTTCATTTTTGTTTCATTCACATGTACTTCCAAACAGGAAACTTCACGAGACTGAAAGAGAGAATCAATAAAACCACTGGTCACATAAACAGTTCAGGATTCTCACTGAGCTTCTAGAGGTCCTGTAGAAACACAATACTTGGCCATGATGGTCTGTGGGTGTGAAGAATTTGTAGAAACTCAGTATCTTGTATAAATCTTGCAAGCAGTACTCTGGCTAAGGAAGCCAAAATAACTGGGAATCCGTCATTACATTTAAATACCATTCAGACCCCAACAGTTAACACAAGAAATTTTTCTCCCTATCTTCCAACCACATCCTTCAGTTCTGCCCTACCATAAGATTGGCATACAACAAAAAAAAAAATTACCACTAGTACGCCATTAGTAATGATCTTCTCAGATACATCTGGTCTGAAAAGCAAAACAAAAAAGGTTTATTTAAAAGTGGGTATTTAAGCAATAAACTTTCAAAAGCAAATAGTTCTCTGAGCTTGATTCTTCTGGCTGGCAAGTCAGCATTTCCATCTTGCCCCTCTGTCCTGCAGCCTCTGCCAGATGACATCTCATACCTTCCCAAGGATGCTCCTTCTTTCTTATCTCTCCCGATGAGTATCATCTCTCCTTAGGCTGAATCACAAAATAAACACCCATTCTCAGCTATAAATTGTAAATGAGACTGTCACTCAAACTCAGGAGAGAAAAGCAACAATGGGGAAGGTGCTGAGATGGGGTCTCTGAACACAGGTACTTCCCCAATGCTGCATCACCTCTCTCTCTAAAATGCAGTTTTTTCTGATGACAAACTCTACAACATTTAGGTTTTACTTACATGTTTTCCAGTAGAAATTCCACTTCTAGTTCTTCTTGATTCTGAAAATATGATCTTTTTTAATTCATTAATGAAAAAATATTTTCCTCTGATACAACTCTGACAATTTATAAGTCTCTCTCTCTATTCCCACATCCTCTACATCATAATATGAATGAATACAGTTTTCTGTAGTCACACTTTGATTTCACCTCTCCACTGCTCTACTATTTACAAATCAGCTGTCCCATCAAGAGAAAGAAAAGATTAAGTATCATAGAGTAGGGAGCAAGGGTCCTATTATTAATTTATTAGTAGGATAAGACACAGGGTCGATCAATGCTAAGGAAGGGAAGAATAGCAGGTGAATGATGTAGGAAAACATATTTCAGAATGAATGGACCTAGTACAGTGAATAAATAGGGAGTATAGCTTGGTTAAAACAAAAGAACTTGCAGAGTGAATTCATTGAACATTAAAAAAAGGGTGGGAGAAGGGACCAACTTGGAAAATAAAAACTGCCAGAGTGAAGGGAAGGAGAGAGAAGAGTGAAGCTGTGAAAAAGAATCAGGGAAAGAGCTCAGGAGAGAAAAATCAAGAAGAAAAGAGATAGGAAAAGTATAAGAATTAACCAGCAACAGAGTAGCACACCAACAGTATAAAAGAGACCAAAAGACTATATTAATTCAGCCACTTGCTGCTCTATGGGATGCAGCCAATCCAGGAAATGCCACACCAAAAGAAAGTATATCAGAGAGATCTTCTGAATCACCCACAGGGAGGAAAACACTAGTTAAGGGTGATATAAATCCCTTTCTGACAAGTTATGGTAACACTTTTTAATTCATTTGGAATAGCTAACATTTACTGACAAATAGTACTTCTGTCCAGCTGCACATCATACTTTAACATTGTGAACTGAGTGTAAAAAACATCTGAAACAATGCAGCTACCATGGGAAAATCATCTTTACAGTAAAAGTGAAGAGCAATTTTGTATTTACTAGTTCACATCAGTAAATGAGACAACTCTGTTTCTCTGATAGCTGCATCTGTGGCATGTAATGCTGAAGCAGGTAGCTGTGCTTGCCAATTTCTCCCAAAGTCTCTATTTCCTGAGAATTACAGTGGTTACAAGTTTGTAATAGAAGGCTGGGGCACAGATTTTAGAAAGCAGTCACCTTACACAGATGCAAGACAGACCACATGAAATATCTAATTGTGCCCAGACTGTACTGTCCAAACTAACTGATGGTCTGTTACAACTTTGTCCAAAAAACAGCAGAAACAAGGTTCAGAAGAAGCTGGCTCACAGCATCTGCCTAGTAGTGCTTGCCTTATGTTCCCATCCTTCTTATGCTGTTTTACACTCACACAAGTTATGTTTCTATTAAGTCCCACTCACGTATTTGTGGGTGAAAAGCCCAGAGCATAGCAATGGCAATACTTGCTGGGCTACAGAGAGCAAGAGGCACAGCAAAGCAACCCTGCTGCTCTGACATTTCCCATCTGACATCCTCAGCCCTCCTGCTGAGATACCTTGGTAAATGAAAGAAATTATTACGGGCAGAGGCGACATTACAGCCTACTATAACAATTGCCCAGCCTGTTGCATTACTAAGTCACTTTCAAAAAAATAAAATAATCCAAAGTCTTCCAAAAATCCATGCACAGCTCATAATCTGTGATGCCTCACAGGCAGTGGAATTGTCACACACTGAAGAAGAACAGCTTGACCAGGATGCTCCTGAGACAGCTCACCTGGTCTGACCTCCACCACTTCCACCTTGCTAATGGGCCAAGACAGCTCTGCACATGCCTCAGAGCAAACTCAGGACTTGAATCACACCTGGAATTACCTCAGTCACATGAGGCTTTTTCTGAGGAAGGCTGTAGCCAGATGGAACAAGTTTAGTAAGCAGTCCTCAGTAAGGATTAGTCTTCTAAAAGACTAACAGCAATAGTAATAAAAAAAGCAGACAAGAGTGTTGTCCAAAGAGCCTGACTGACACAGTGGTTTAGAAATAAATGGAGCACACCAGTTCCTGGGAACTGTAAACTGAAGCCCTTGGCAGAAGTGTGAGAAAGCCCTGAAGCTGTCACTACACCTTCCAACAGTGAAGGTGTCACATTGTGCAGAAAGTAATCTGAGTACATATTCTGTTTTCTTTGAAGATGAGTGTGATTTCTCCACTTCTCTCAGCAACTTCATCCACTCAGTGTTTCATAAGATACTCTTTATCGCCTCTTTAATAAAAGCAAACAATATTTTTGAGACTCATGCAGCAAATAAAACTCTTAGGTCATACACTCACTTAAAAGAAAAATTTAAATACTGATCATATTCTCATTAATCGAGACCTGCCCCTTCTGTGCTGGCTCAGCCCCTCTAAAATAAATTTGTAACCCTGTAACAAAAAAGCAGACTTGCTGAGACTTATTTCTTAAAGTTGTTTAGTAGAGGAGGAAAAAAGCCCCAAGAATTATCTCAAGAATGAAATGCTTCATTTAGCAAGCACATTATCTGAAAGAACTGGCCAAACTCCGTGGTGAAGCTGAGAGGAGATAGCCCTGTGAGCTACTGGCCAAAGGGTAAGGGCAAGTACCTGGAAGGGGGGACAGGTTTGTCACCACCCTGCTCTGTCAATCTCCTACAACAGTGATGAGACCCCTTAACCATCAGCTTCCTCATTGTTCACTCTTTTTCTCACTGATTTTTCAAAATACATTTTTGAAATTAAAAAATAAAAATGATTAGGAATATGAAAAGTATTTTGCATCTTATTCCAGTCACAACAGGGGGTTTTTGTGACCCCTCTCCTAAAATCCAAGCATTCAACTTTTTTTAGTAACATCCTTTTTAACAAAGTCTTTGTGTGTGAGAACCAATTTAATGTTCAATAGAGGTAGCAACCTGAGACAAAATTCTAACCAAGAGCATTATTTTCTCTAGCCACTTACCTCTGGGTTCAACTCAAAATTCAGGCGAACTTTTTCTCCAGGTTGGATTTTAGCCACATCAAAGCGGACAGTCATAAGATGGTCATCTGGGGTAAAAGTATCCTCATCACAGACTGTCAGCTCCAGGACATTCTGAGGAGTGGCAGAGAAGGATGTAAATGACATATTCTGGGACTGCTGAGCCCTAAAGGAAGGTCTAGCAAGAGCCAGCACTCAGCCCTCCTATCCATGTGTGACTGCACTGAGCTCGGCTCACAGCCCACGTGGCTCAGACAGCAGAGTCAGGGAATAACCCTAGATGAGGTAAATCATCAGATTTGGCAACCAAAAAGAGCTCCAAAAGAAGAGGAAACATAAGTGATGTATATGATGGCAACATGCACCAGACAGAGCAGAGGTTACACACGCTATTCCTGAGATCATTTGTGGATTCAAAATGGTTATCCTGAGAAATTTTGGCATTTCATCAGAAAGTAATAATAAAGGGGAAACTCTTAGCACTTTAAAATGGAAGTTAAAGCACACTACCAAAGTCTTAACAGGATTTTAATTACAGCAATTCCCCTGGCAGCTCCTCAGGGTTCAGGTTACCCTTAGAAGCATGAGAAGATGCAGCACTAAGAAACTGTGAGAAACTGATCCAGTTTGGACTTTGCATCCCATGCACTCTGACTGTTCACTTATTTTTGATAACTCTATAAACGCTTTAACAGTTTTTTACAACTGTTCTGGGACACAAGGAAGCATTCAACTTTATTCCAGATATTCCACAACCTTCTGATCTTAGACTACTTCTTTCAGTCAGCTTAACTGAGTTCAAGATCCGTGTGAGCATCAAGCCTCTCAAAAAGAGTCTGCCCACAGCAGGTGAAGATGCCCCCTTTAGAAAGCACCTGCTCACTGTCACAGATCCCACCTTTACTTCACTCTGTAGCACGAAGTGGAAAGTTTCATTCCAGACAGGGTTTCTGCAGTTGGGCACAGTTCTTGTCTGGGCTTCCCGACACGAAGCTGTTGGCAGCCACAGCTTGACATAGCAATCAGTTTGGCTCCCTGTGGTAACAACAAGTAGCTTAATTAGTACCCCAGTACTTTGTTATTATTTGATTTGCCCAGTCAGGGAAAGAAAAGATTAACCTTTGAGGAGTCCTAGATATTTCATTGGACCCAAAAGAAAACATTCTGGGTTTGGAGTTACTTAATTTTCTACTTAGATTTATGTCAGTTTCAAACAAAGTCAATTTTAAACCATTAATTCTATATCATAACAAGAGCCAAAGTATTTCATTTTAACAACACTGAACTAAGTACTCTGACTCTTGTGATTTTTTTAACCCCTATTTTCAAATATTTGCTAGTTTCCAAAATAACTCGTATACAACTTCACTTCTTGAAACGGCACTTTTAAAATAAAACAGAAATTTTAGTTTGGGGGATTTTCATCTATTTGTAATGCACAAGTCATTCACACCGACAAAACAATGAAGACACAAACACAGAAACATCCAAAGTAACTACTGATTTTTCCTGTATCTTCCACAAAGATGTTCCTTTCAAAAGGGAATTGGGCAACCTGAAAAAGGGGCACTGAAGAGGTAGGAGAAAGGGAAATACCACAGAGCAGCTGATAAAGGGAAGCACAACTTCTTCTCCAGCACAGAATTTCTCGTCTCTTTCCTTTCTGGTTTTAAGTGTTTTCTAAATTATTTTGAATTTAAATGAAAATAAATACAACTTTTTCACCCAAATCCCCCAGAAATATTACTATAATCCAAGCAACAGGTATTCAAGAGCATTAAAATCAGGCAACAGTAGTTTCCTTGCTGAGCTATAAATATGCCATCAGTGATACTTACACAGATCTGCTTTGTGGAGATTTCTCATGCCTATAATTTTGACAGAAAGCCAGAGCAGCTGAGGCACTTCTGGCTGCAGAACAATGAGAAAGATACCTTAACTATTAGTAATTAACTCAGATAAAAATAACACAGCTTATCCTATAACACCACAAAGGCCTTTCTGTCATTATAATGCAGTGAACTTAATTTTAAGCATTTGAGACATTTTCTGAGAAGAAATACTTCCTTGTGATTTGACATTTATAGCTAGGGTCTACATTAATCATTAACACAGCAAGCAGAACTGATACATGTATATAAACCAGGGGGTTTTTTTAAAGAACCAGAACTGAAGAAAGCAGGAATCACTAAAGCTCTAAACAATGTAAGAAAATGGAAAGCTGAGAATGCAAAGTAAAATTGGCAGTATGTTAGATTATGTAATTAAACACAAATAAGCAAGAAAAGTTATAATTGTATGTAAATGCACATACACAAAAAAAGGCACAAAAGCACAAGCAAGTGATTCAGAATGTCTTGGTTTAATCAGGACAAACCTAGGCTGACCTGAGGGATCTACCAAGGAGAAGCCCTGGGGCACAGCAATATTGACAAGCTGTAGTGTAGGGTTCTACAGGGGAAGAGCTTGAAGGCTCCACAACTCCCTGCTTTTTCTGTTCTCCCTCCTCTCCCTGTCACAGCTACACACAACTCTACACTTGGTTACAGGAAAAACAAGACAGCATCGAAGAACGTGAAGAGTAAAATACTACATGCAGAACAAATAGCTCCATTAATTAAATTAAAAGCAGCACTTAAATCTCCAAATAATCATGATTTCTGAGAAAATGCTTGCTTAGGACCTCCTTGTGTACCTGCTCTTTGGATACACCCTGTCCTGACAGAAGTAGACTAAACACCTAGAAAGCAATAAGCCACCAAGTCAAATGTTATTTACAGCCAACTGGAAAGATTCTCAACTCAACACTTTTCTCTCAGAAAGTGTCATTTTAACAAAACCAGAAGGTCTGAAAGAAGCCCATCAACCTCAGCACAGTTTTTGGCAGCAGTGTGTCTGGAGATGGAGAATGAAAGTATGTGCTGAAATTACTGAAAGCTCAACATTTCATCCCAAATACAGAGGATTAATTTTTCATCCTCAGCTTTAGTACCATCCATATCCATGGGTTTGGAGGAAACTTATTCATGAGATGGCTTAAGTACTAAGCAACTATACTGACACAAACCCAGTTTTTATTCCATAGTGCTAGTAGTTAGTGAATTTACTGCTCTCCCAGATTGAACAAAGAGTTAGCTTCATACTTTTGTACTGAATACAGCTAGGGAACAGACTCAAAAAACTCAGGGGTGGAAAAACACATCATACTATTTTCATTTTTCAAGTTATTAAGTATCTTTTTGACCAACCATTAGTCATAAAACAGCATAATTTGTAAATATCTAGTATGTACCCTATTCAGTACTTTTCAAAACCAATTCATCTTCATAAAAATCAGTGTTCAGAAGAATGTCAGACATGGGAGTAAGCCACTTTATTTGCTGATCTGCCTCCATAAAGTAAAGTAAAAACAATTTAAGGACTAAGCCTTGGGTGTTATGAGGTATGACTACCATCATATAATCATACCACAGTAAACCAAGACTAAAATCCAGCTCTCCCAGTTCTTTGCTTAGCATTTAAACCACAAGTTCATCATCTTCCCAAGCCCTATGTCACAGTGAATGCTTTGCAGTCTAGACAGCACACTCACAGAAGAAGCAAATATTCCCTTAACTAGCTGTTAATAAATGTCACCTCTCACAAAAACAGTTAAGCTTGGGGAATGACTGGAAAGGTTGACAAGACTGCAGGTAACACGGCCATCCTTTATGCCCTGCAGCTCTGTCCTTGCAATCCAGAAGCTGCCTTCTGTACAGTACCTCATTTTCAGCACTGTGCGGTCCTTCATGCTTCCTCCTCCTGATTCCAACCTTCCTGTGCGGGTTTGCTCGGATGAACCGATCCTGGGAACAAAGAGCCAAAAGAGAGGCCAGTGATGAAACCCAACAGTCAGCAATCTTCAATTTCTACTCAGATTCACGATGGCAGGAGACCCCAGCATTTCTCCCATTTCTCCTCCTCATGATGGGATATATCCATCTCACCAGGACCATCCACCTGCTCTTTCTACTAATCAATCTGCCTACTGTAGACACCCTTGACATTTAAGGATCAAAATTCCCCAAGCATTCGCTCTTGATGAATCTCAACCAAGACAGCCAAACAGATTCTTCTGCCCCACTGCTGATTTTCTCTTACCAAAGGTGAATAGGCTGATGATCCCATCACTATCTTTGTTTCATAAAAGGCACCACTGTAAGACTCCAGTCTGTGTCTCCTAGCTGGTAGGCGCTCCTGGACCACAGTATTTTCCAACCAGCTGTGGCCAGGAAGAAGAGTAGTATAGATTGACTCATTGGCTCCACCTCCCACTGATTTCAAAAGCACAAATGATGCACTTGTTCTGTGCTACATGGAGATTTGCAGGTTTATGGGTTTTTTTCTTTTTTTAACACCACAGTGATTTTGAGAAAAATGGAGATGGGTCAAGCATTTTATCACAGGCTAATCCCAGAGTCAAGTCATTATCCCACCACCATAAGGTCTGAATAATTACACACAGAGGGATCTCCTGGGGCAGTTCCAGCCTCCACCAGCTTCTCCAGTCAGATGCACAACAGCAAGGATTTTCATCAAGTTCACTACAAATTACAGTCATGAAGTGGAAGCTGGATCTCACAGGCACTGGCAAATAGTTAAAGAAAACACCTTGTAGTTTTTCTTCTCCCTCATTTGGTTGCATAGAGGATGTTAAGGGGTCAGCAGAGCCTGCAGAAGCTTTTGCTATTGAAACATTTTTTAGCTAAAGTGCTGCTTTCAATTAAATGATGTTAGACTCTCATAAGCTTTAACAAAAATTATTACGCATAATTTTTTTCAAAAGTCCTTCAACATCCCTGTTAAAATTGTCAAGTCTGATCTCTTTTGAATTTTATAATAATTTGCCATTATTTTACTGTAACAGCACTCAACACATAAAAAACAAGAGGACCTAGTACCATTATGAAAATACAAAAATAGCACAGAAGGCAGCTATTGCACTAAACATTACTAAAATCACTAAAGAGAGGTGTTATTCAATAGTAAGAAATTGCAGTTGAAATAAGCTTTTTTAAACTCTTTGTTTTTTAGAATTATCAGATTTCTAAGTCAAAATGAAAACCCTCTTTAAAAGCAGCAGGACTTCTCAGGAAAAAATAAAAATCTGATTTTTCAACCATTTCTAATGAAAGTATTTGCATATTCAAACTGCCCTAAAAAGAGCTAACTTAGATGAGACCTACCTTAGATATAATAATAATAATTTGAAACTTCTAGTCTTGCCTTTCAATAGATTCAAGCATTCAATGCACAAATGTTTCTGCTTTAGGCTGTACTGCCACTTATGCAAAAAAAGCCAGATGACTTCCCACCTAAATTTTTTTTATTGGGTTGTTTTGATTTATAGTGGAGCAGGTATTACAATAGAGAATTATTTGTTTATATAATAACATTTTTGCAGTAATGCTCTAAATTGAAACAAGAGATTGAGCTCACAGGGTTACAGGAGGCTGAACCCAACAGCCATTCCATAACTTACCTAGGCTCTGAAATCCTTTTTTTGTGTCTCAGTTTGATGACAGTGGATTCTCCTCTCTCAAGGGACAAAAGTTAGCCATCCACTTAGATAGCATGCCATGCTCCCCACTTAACTTGCAGAATGTCACATTTGGGTCTTTTGTGGATTTTGTAAATCAAATTAAGCAACATTAACTGCAGAAGCTGCTATGTCATTACACTGCCCCTGCTTACTCTGCACACAATGAGAAAAAAGAGCCCAACTAAACAACTCTCCCACCCAAAAGCAGATGGAGCCCAGCAATAATAGTAAATGAGTTGATAACTTGACATGATGCATCACAAACCACGGTGCAGGTGAGTCACAGTCAGGAAGCCACAGGCCAGAAGACAAGGGGGTATTTCACCAATTCCATCACGACAGCAGCAGTACTGGCTGTGCTGGTATCAGCTCTGGAGTCACACAGGCCCTGGGACTGGGGTGGCACAGGAGCAGAGAGCTTGCAGCAGAGCCAGCACAGGCTTTGCAGCCTCTTGAAAGGCAGCTGCAAGAGCTGGAGATGCCCATTTGCCACCAAGACCCCAGACCAGTTCTGACACAGGCTCAGAATCACTTTCCTCTCACAGAAAATAGGGACTGATAATCATTTCTCCAACTTCTCACATGGTTTCTACAGATATGTGGCATCAAATATTTAACATCTATTATAAAGCAAACAGGAAAATAGCCTTCAGAGTCTGGCTCACAAGCCTCCCAAGACTGGGAGCTTCTGAGAGAAAGGAGCTGTGATAAAGAGAGACCTCCTGATATGAGCTCTGATACACCAATGCAGTCACAGGGTCCAACCTCATTTTTAAAAATACTTCTGCTTTGTTCTTCATAACCTGCCAAAGCAAAGCTGCTGGGCACCATGTCTAGATATCAGACCTCATTTATGTGACCTAAATAAGCCATCCCAAAACTTAATAATAATCCTTTTTGACCTAGATTCTGACAAAGTCAGAAGTGACAGTAAATTAAATCCTTAAGAAATTAAATCTTCATGCACTTTTCATTACAAAGCATTTGGGTAAAATGAGCAACAGGGGCATTAAGCTGCATTTCCTACTTTGATAATACAGAAAATTTCACAGGAAACATCATTCTTATGAGATGATAACAAATAAACTGTTTGACTTCATATTGTCTGCTGCACAGAAGTTGCACAATTGTACATATGCTGTTAAAGTTTTCTTCTAAAACATTTTTCAGTATGACTATAAAAAAAAATCACATTCACATTGCAAATTTAGGCCTTATTTACAAAGCAATTGCATCAATTTTCTCAGGTTATTCTGTAAGTACAACAACACAGTCTGAGGTCAGTTGACACAATTAACAGCAGCAAATGAACAAGCTGCTCCAGAGACAACTCCCAAGCACTGAATTACTCAAGAGAACCTTCCCCTCAAATGATGTTACTGAGGTGACCCCAGTCACCACTGCAGAAATGTCTGGTCACAGCACCCAGAATACACTCTGACCTTCAGCTCAGACCAGAAGATGTCACCTCTTTACCACTGACTAGTAGGAGATGAGGTGGTCCCATATTAGAGGCTCTAAAGTTGGATCTACTCCACCAGCCAAGCATGTGATTGTGTGCATGGGTTAACAGGCTCCAGGCAATGCAATTTATCATGCTCCTAAAGCAAAAGCAGGAAAGACCTCAAGACATCTCCAGTGCTTTTTCTTTAGTGGCACTCACTGCTACTATTCTTTTTTAATTACACCTGTGGGCTTTTCCTACAAAGATATGGGAACACAGAGGTAAGTATAATGTATGAGTTTGTAATTGCAACTGAGTCACCATCCCTAGTTAATGAAAAGAAACAGACTAAAAGATTATCTAGTAGTGCTCAAGGGGTGAACTGCTCTTTGGAAGGGCCTAGCTCTCTCCAGTGACTGTGGTTATCATCCTACACCACTCTGACAGATATTTATCTACAGTTAGAAGCATTATTCCTTTGCCCATTTTTTTTAAAGCATTTATACACAGTGCAGCAAAGGAAGGCAGCTAGTATGTCTATGGAGTGGGTAAAAATGCCCATTAACAATGTTCTAACTATTCACACACTTTACCTGGACTCTCATATATGCATGATTGGCAGTGTGTCCTGGTGCCACAGGCATTCTGGCTTGTATCAGAAAGTATGGCAAGCAGGACTAGGGCAGTGGTTGTCTCCTTGTACTTGGTTCTGGTGCTGCCAAAGCTTGAGTTTTGGGCCCTCTACTACAAAAAGAACATTAGGTTTCTGGAGCGTGGCCAGAGAAGGACAGCAGGGGTAGTGAAGGGTCTGAAGCACAAATCATAAGAAGAGGAGATGAGGGAGCTGTGGTTGTTTATCCTGGAGAAAAGGAGGCTCAGGAGGAACCTTATCACTCTACCACTGCCTAAGAAGAGGTCGTAGCAAAGTGGGACTCTTCTCCCAAGTAACACACAACAGAACAAGAAGAAATGGCCTGAAGTTGCTCCAGGGCAGGTTTAGATTAGATATTAGGAGAAAATTTCACTGAAAGGGCTGTCAAGCACTGGAAGAGGCTGCCAGGGAAGTGATTGAGTCACCATCGATGCCTGGAGGTGTTTAAGACATGTAGACATGACCCTTAAGGATATGCTTTAATGGTGGACTTGGACACACTATGCAGTTGGACTACACGATCTTAAAGGTCTTTTCCAGCCTTGATTGTTCTGATTCTACATGTCTTTAGACAGCTTGCAAACGAGACTGGATCCCATAGGAGTACTTAGGCAGGCTTGATACTTCAACTTCAATATGGTTGGTTGTGGTCTCAAGCAGAGGCAATTAGGACTTGGGACATTTAGACCTTCTGCTTTAGGTCAGAATGAAGAAAATATCTCAGGATGATTCATATTTTACAGTCCTGATTTCAGTTATTGGCATATTTCTTCCATGCAAAAGCCATGCAAAAAGCCTGGAATACCTGGTCTGTCACTCTGGGTACTTATAAGAAACAGCTTGTCAAAATAAACCTTTCAGTGTATCATATTCATTTCTTTAGACAAAGAGCAGCTGTTGGTGAGAAGGACCACTCCTTCTGCCCACACCTTCAGAACTGTGCTCTGCTCCTACAAAAAGGAGAAGGAAACATTCCTGTTAGCAAACTTTCATATGTAAAAGTGGTTACATAACTGGTGCCAGTCTTGACAGCACCTCTGCTTGTGACTGTTACAGGCAGTGCTTTATAAGATGAATGCTTAGTGGAAAGAGATTTTAAAAACAGTAACTTCACAAGTTGTGCTCAAGGAGTCATCAAAAGAACAAGAAGATTCTCATGTTCATCTCCTTCAGGAGTTGTGGATGATGGTTGTTGATCAAATATACAGCATCAGTAAGGCAGAGTTATCTTCCAGTGTTAGTCAGGGAGCCCAGTTGCCAGCCAGGCAAGCAGACACTCACTAGCAGAGCATTCAGAAGTTTGATTTGCTCTTATCTTCTTGGTGCAAGGAAATTGAAAGATCTCTCTGCCCCTCAGATACAGGGAGCCATGAACATCTGTCTTCATCACCATCCCTTTACCCCACCCTATAATAACTCAGAGTAAAAAAGAGGCTTTGACCAATAAATTCTACCATGGCGCAATAGGTGCCACAAAAGTGGGACTTTAGGAAAAAATTCAGATATTCAGATAAACTTCAGTAGTTCTACAATTCCACCTTACAAAAAACAGAAGAGAATTTCCAAAATACCAGAGTTTTTCCCATAATTCCACTAAACAGTAAGTGTTTCACATATTCATAAGTTCCTATGGGATCATCACAGATAATGACATTTTACCTTTTTGATGCAATTTATAGTGATGCATTAAATAACGAGCTCATCCAATTACAGAAGTGTGTTTTCCTTATTTGCTAAAGGAAATACTTCAGCCTCGGATTAACCAGAGTTTGCTTAATGAAGTCACAGTGTAACATCTCATTAATTTTACTTTTCTCTTAAATAATTCTTGGGAGGTGCAAACGTCTACCTCTTTGATCCCCAAATAGCTCAGGTTTACAGAGCTGGAGGAGGCTGCAGACTGTGTTTGTCAGAGAGGAGCATCTGGATCAGCTGCTCTGGACAAGCAGGCGTGTCAGACCTCCAAACAGAAAGCAGCGTCTGCAGGGTGGAGGGGAGGGTGAAGAGCAGGTGCAGAACCCTCCATGACAGAGTGCCACTGCCCCCTGAGGGCTGACTGTAGGAAGAGAAGGAGCACACAGAAACAAGGATTTCCATTTCAGACATCCTGCTGAATTACTTAAATAATTAATGAAGCAATTTCATTGGACTGAAATAAAATTTGATAATCAGTGGATTTACCAGTATTTCAGAATGGTGCAAAGACTATGGTGGTCTCCTCGGATCTGTGCCACTATCAGTGAGAGGGACACTAATAAAAACCTCCATTGTCTATGCAGCTATCTGTTTTTACAGACCACTAAAGATATTTCTTTGATAAATAAGTCAAATTCTGTTGGGATTTAAAAATATTAGAGTAGAATACACATGCATAGATGCATAGAGAATAAGATCTCCTAAATCTACTAAATAAATAAATAAATAAATAAATAAATAAGCCTGACCAAATTATAAACACCCCACAAAGACTCAGACAGAAAACAGCAAAAAGAGAGAAAACTAAACGGCTGAAAATGGAATGGAGCTGACTTCTATTTCCTGATGCATCCTGTGAACTCTACAGGGACCTCCACATGTAACCCCAAGTATCATAACACCATAGAATGGCTTGGCTTCAACCAGAATACACGTCTTTCTGACTTTTTTTGCCCTATTTCTTACTGACATACTGCTCTAACACTGTTGACACATTATAAATTAACCTCTGGTGCAATATTATCCTTAAAACATCATATACATCATTATGCAGATTCCAGTAATGGTTCCACAGTAAAGCCCAAGGTGAAATTTGCAGATAAAACTTGCTTAAACTTGCTGTGTTTCACAATGGACTAATGAATGCAGCTCTCCAGATGCCATTTTCCTCATTACAAAACAGGGACTAACTTCTACAAGCAAAGCATTCACAAAGCACTTGAAAAATACAGCCCCATCCACTCTGATCCCTATCGAGCTTCTCAGTTTCAGCTCTGCTTTTCAACTGCCACAATTTTCTAACAGGAAAAAGCCAAATACACACAAAAAAACCAACAAAAGAGCAAAAACAAGAACACAACCCAAACAAACAACACAAACACACCCTTAAGAAAAAAACCCAAGTGAGTTGAGAAATAATCTTAACAGCAGGGAACTTCCATTGCTGTACCACATTGGTGACGGGCACTGTGGTGGAATGCTGAAGAAAAAATATTCCCACACCCTACATTTAAATCATGGATGTGCCTGCAATCAGTCTTCTAATTCCAACCAGGGCATGACAGTGCTGCAGTTGTGCAGTGCTTACACTTGAGTTTAGATTTAGCAGCTTTCCAATAAGAACCTTTAGCAGTGGAGATGGAAAAGAACATATTGCAAAGCCTGGTTAACTTCACAGAAGTACTGCAAAACCTTCTTTAATTTCTACTTGTCACAAAGCAGAAGGAAATGCTTATGATGATCAAATTGGGAGGGACAGTAACCATAATTAGACTTTTATAAAGATATTTTTCTTCCATTGGGGCTGTGTCATGATTTGTTTGTTTTATAGCTGAAGGTCTCATGTAAAAATTAATTACCTTTATAATATTGTGAGACTTTTTTTTAGAGAGAGAATAATTTGAATTTTTGTCCATAATTTCCTGAGCAGCATTTTTTTTACCACACCTAGCTAATCAAGCTTTACAGCTCTTTGTGTTTACCCCTAAGGTAAACTCAGCCTGATATTTACATCAACTCCCTTGGGTTGAAAGCACATAAGGCATGAATCATAGTCTCTCTGGAATTCTCAACAGAAGTTCTGGTTTGTGTGACATCATACAACTCTTGGCTGAGTTAACTGTGATGGTCAGCAATGCAATAACCAGTTCAGAAAACAAACAAAAAACAATCACAACCAAAAAATCCACCACCTGGATGGGCTGCTGAGCTTCACAGCAACCATGGATAAAAAAGTGCAATAGCCAAAAACATTGGCATGATTCCAAACCCACAAAACTACAGAACCAAAGATGGGATACGTAACAAATAATTAATAATTCATGTTTTATCTATATAATTTATATTATATATCAATTTATGTTGTAATGATCATCATTTACAAAGCTTATTGTTTGCAACAGAATGTGTTCCCATGTCTCCCTTATTATTAACCTCTGCCTGAAAGTGAAAAGTCCCTCTGTCAGACACATTTGGAGGAAGTAAGCTCATACCAAATACTATTTTACAGCAAGCCTGCTAAATGAAGCAGTCTACTCCAGCTCAAGATCTTATAAGATTTGAAGATTATAAATGCAGCAGGTGATGCCTTGTTGAGGAGTGGATGAAGAGTCACTACAGTGTCATGTAAGAGGGCACGACTCCCTTAAAGGATTTGAAAAATGTGACAGGTATGGAAAAGCCCCCAGGTACGTGTGCCAGCACACCGACTGTACTCCAGCTCCTGCAGGAGGTTTTTTTTCCTAAGGAGAAAAGAACACAGGCTCTTGTAGCTCATATGGAGCCTAAGGAGATATCAGCACTTCCCTTCCTGCAAGTTGTTGGGCCCTGATCACAAAGATGTGAAACAAGAGAGCACTTGTTAAAAACATTGGCATACCTTGATATAAATCATTTGTTCTATCCATTCATCAGCTTCTTCCTTTTACAGTGCCTCAACGGGCAACTGAACACAAATGTGTGATGGAAAGTCTAGCCTGGTGTAATATTTGCCACATCAAAAGCAATAGATTTAGCAATACTTCTGTCCCAGTTTAAGATTTTTAGGTGTGGTTCCAGATAAATTTTTTGGCTACTGGAGTTGACAGACTCTAAAGATTTTGCACTGAACTATAAAAAAGTTAAGTTCAACATAACATTGTCTTGGCTATGAACAAATTTGGATATATTGAAGACACGGAAAAATTTCTTCAACCATTTTATTCCAAGATACAGCATCCTTAAGAAAACACCAGAACCATTTGTTCTGGGCTCCTGCATTTTCCCAGGCAGTGCTTTTTCTAGGACACTGAGACTTTTGCTAAGACTTCTGCTGCACAAAATTGGCTTAAACACACTCAGCTGCAGGTCACCAGTGGTTTGCCCTCTCTGCTTCCCCATCACAATATTCTGCTCCCTCCTTTGCCCTGGATTTCCTGTTTACCTGCTGCTGCCCTGAGCAACCTAATAAAGAAGCACACCTTTCACCTTCAGAGCATTATGGCACTTGCATTTTAAGTTTCATTCCTCTTAGAATCACTGCAGATATAATAAGACCTGTGTTAGGGAAGTAACTGGAGATGCTGTCAGAAGATCTGGTGCCATACAGCAGTTTGCCTTTGACACTGCAAGACCAGACAAAAAAGCAGAGATTTTCATAGGAAGGCACTGTTTTCTTATTAAATGAGTATGATATCCCATTAGCTCTTTTATGTTGCTCATTCGCTACTTCAGGATTCAAAAATCCACAACAGGAATTATTATAAAAATCTTCCAAAGTATTTTCTTTTAAAAATACAATAATTAATTGTTTCCTTATACAGCAACATCAACAAGTGAACTTAAAAAAAACTTAGTTGCTAAGCACTTAGCTGAAAAGATTCAGCTGGAGCCTACCAGCTACACCATCATGGTCATCATCTGCAGAGGTAAAGAAATCCCTATTATTGTGAATGCAAAACTATCCTTGTCTGTGGCATTGTAGCAACCTCACAAAAAGAAGATTACTTTACCTGTAATACCTGTTGATGTGAGTAGATGGTCTTGCAGATGCAGGCAGTGTGCTCTTCCTCCAGGGTAATCATAGTTGATCAGATCAGAGGCTGAAGTACCCGGTTAATTCACTTAGTCCAACTTAAAACCAAGAAGTTTTTACAAACTCTTTTTATAATTATTCTGCTGTAGGGACAATTAAAGCAAAGTGATTGTGATTCCAGTGTGATTCTGTTGAATTCACAACTTCCAACTCTTACTAAGATAGCAAAAACCACAGTTCTTGACCTTGAAAACTTGATCACTTTGAATTTCTCAACTGAAATGGTTTTCCACATTTTTAAGATTCTTTAGGAAGTAACTGGTATTATTTTGCTCATCCTCCCCTTGATTAGGTGGTTCTGTAGTAAACAGTAAATATAAGGTTTTCTTTCTTGGCTCAGCCCCTGATTTTCACCTGCAAGCTATCAACCAAGTTACTCTGACAAGTGTACTTAAGAAAAACTGTAAAGAGTATGTGAGCAAAACTAATGTTTATTAAAAGAGAAACACATAAAAAAAGTCTTAAGAATCATACCCATCTATAAGCCCTTACATGATTTCATAAGACAAACCTCCTGTCCTCATTTTTAAATACAGGATCAATACATTCAGCTCAATGTAAAAGCTACAGAAGTAGCAGTGTTCGTTTGCCAGTATTACATATTTTCCAACTGCATCAATCAGTACTTTTCTCTGGGCTTTATGCAAAATGAGGTGAATCCCATACCACAGTACAGCAGTATCTGACATTATTTTATTAATTCACATTCATAAGGTGTGCCTACCTTGACTATTCATGTTTCTAAAATACACAGACACAAAACTTCCTTCAACAAAGGTCTGGGTGAATTACAAGCTGAAGTGTAAGGAAAAAATATCTAATTCAAATCCTTCAAAGGAGCCTGCCTTCCTCTTACACAGAAAGAGAAAGCTGAGACTTACGGCATTTTCATCATAATTTAATCATCTCATGATGAGCAAACTATAGGAAGTAGTAACAAAATCCCACATGGTGTTTTTATTGTTAAATATAAAAAACATTTATTTCCTGGAAAAAAAATGGTTTATCAAAATAAGATACTCTGTATAGAATTTGTCAGAGACTAAAAGCCATTAAAATCCCTGAGAAGGGTAGGAAGGAAATTGAAGCAATGAATGGCAAAATGGGAAACAGGTAATGACTGTTTGGTCTTGAAAGTACATGGGCACCAACCAGTAGCAAATTGAAAGCAAAAGCAGACATTTCCTCTCTCAGTGTGTAGTTTTTATCTGTGGAGTTCTTTTTAAGATGATGTAAATTGTAAAAGTTCATGAAGGGAGGTCCAAAAGTAAGAGATAAAAGTACAGATGGAATCTGTTTCTTCAAACATCAATACACCT
This sequence comes from Toxostoma redivivum, assembly GCA_013397375.1. NCBI lineage: Eukaryota > Metazoa > Chordata > Aves > Passeriformes > Mimidae > Toxostoma > Toxostoma redivivum. The sequence continues at coordinate 646,885 of VXBI01001826.1, read as the reverse complement.
TTAATGAAAAGAGGTGCATCACTACTCAGTAGAGTCTGGAAGATTATTCTCCAGATGCTTGAACGGTTTGGATAGACTTCCCGAATCATCTGGAATCAGCCACTGTGATTTGTGCTACTGAGCTAGATAATTCCTCACTCTTCCCCACATGAGGAAGTAACATCCATGGTGTACTGTACATCCCTTGAGTTTTCATCAGAGCACATAACCTGGAATGAGTTTTCAGTGTCAGGTGTACTACTCCCTCCCCAGGAAGACAGTTTCCAGCTATTCACTTCCAAGTATTCTGTCTTGAACCTCATGGCTTTTGTACACTGCAGCCTCTGTATCCTCAGCCTTGGAAACTGCTCATGTATTTGACTTATTGATGACTTGCTTCAACTTCCTCCTTTGCAGAGCCAAGTTTAGGGTTTTGAGGAGAGTGTCCCTGTTGTTCAGAACATTGTAGCGATTCACTTCCACTAACCTGCTGAACTCATATGGCTCAAAGGTGAAGTTCAGCGTGCGGTAAGGGGAATCTTTTGACTCAATGATAAAGTCACCAAAGGATTTCTCTTCTTCTGACTCACGTTCTACTCCTGCAGCAAAAAAGAAAGAAAAAAATATCACAAAAATCCCTCTGCTGTGGTAGAATCATTTTAGCTGAATTCTGCTAGGAGGATATCAGAGATAACTGTGTCAAAACTTAACTTTTTCCCCAAAGGAGATATCAGCTCCTTCCAAAAATATTTGGAAGCTGGAGGGGCAAAGTATTATTATCCTTTCTAATTCCACTAGGCTCCAAAACACAGGACAAAAATACATTTGCACTGTGATAAATTGTTAAGTTCATCTTTGATTATTACGCTCAAAATAAGGAATATAAAGCTCAATTCTCCGTGAAAGTGCTGCTCTACACTAAAATGAAAGACAAACCTCAAGTTCAGCTGGCCCTAGGAGTACCTTGCCCCTTAAAATTAAATTCTAGTCTTAAAAGATGAACATTAAAGTAGTTTACTACAAACACTTTTGTGGGAGAAGGGGGATTGTGAGCCTCTTCCCTCATCCTGCCCTTCAATAAACTAGTGGAAACTGATTCTGCCTTAGATGCAAATAACAATTTAACAATTAAAGAGTAATATTAAGAAGAATGAAAAAAGTAACATCGACCTCACTGAATTTTCCCCATCAGCACACCCAAAGAATTGTTAGGAGAGTGCTTTATGATACAGCTTGCTTACCTGGAGCTTTGTATTTCTGGAAGGTGTCATTCACCAGTGGGAAATGGAGTACAATTGGAGCCTTTGGATTATTATCATCCACAAACATGTAGCACTCTTTTGGGTTCTTTTCATCTTCCTCACTAAATTTGATGTTTGGAAAAGGAATTTCCCGATCCTCACAGTATTTCTGAGTCAGCTCTAAAACCTGTTATAAGAGAAAAAAGAAAATTGCAATAGAACACCAGCAACACTTCTAAGATCATCTAACTACAATTGTCAAAGGGAAAGAGACTTCCATTTAAAAAAAAATTAAAATAAGTGAGAGAAACTCAGTTTCAAATCAGCAGAAACAATTTCTCTGGCTGGTGATATAGAAGAATGAAGAGCAAAACTGCAAAAATCATCAACAGATTGCAGCTGAAATTTTTTATGCTTTCCTACTCTGAATCTATTCACCTTGACTTTTCTGCACTTAATAACGAACACTTTTATGTAAAGAAAATAACTTGTTCACATGAAGAAAATCACCAATAGCCACCCTTTCTTTAGAAGCACATATCTCAATAACAATGATCTTATGGGCCAAACAAATAATCTTATTTTACTTAATGTGTTTAGGCTTCTGAAAATTTTTGAATCTTCTTACAGCTGTCAATTTTCTATTTTCTCCTGACCTTCACAAGAAAAAGCAAAGCAAAATAACGTGTGAAATGTCTTTTGAAAGGAAGACAGGCAAGAGAGCTGTTCAGCCTGGAGAAGAGAAGGCACTGGGGAGACCTTACAATGCCTTCCAGTGCTAAAGGAGGCTTACAGGAGCTGGAAAAGTGACTTCAGAAGGGCATGTAGTGATAGGATAAGGGGGAAATGGCCTTAAGATGAAGGAGGGTAGGTTTAGATTAGATATTAGGAAGACATTCTTCACTGTGCAGGTAGTGAGACACTGGCACAGGTTGCCGAGAGAAGTGGTGGGCTCCCCATCCCGGGAAGTGTTCAAGGCCAGGGTGGATAGGGCTTTAAGCAAACTGGTCTAGTGGAAGGTAGAGGCAGAACAAACCCATGGCAGGAGGGTTGAAATGAGATGATCCTTAATGTCCCTTCCAACTCAAACCATTCTGTGATTCCATGAAACACATAAGGATTTATTTTCATTCATTTGTCCATTAGTGTTTGTATTCAGCTTTAACTGCTCTGCTGGCACTCAGTATGATTCTGTGCTTTTATGTTCATGTAATAATTCTCAGCTACATCTCTCACCTCAAATGGAGCTTCCCAGGAAAAATTGAATGACAAGATAACATCCACATCTCTCTCTGGCTCAAGTACCAAAGGAAAGGGAGAGTTGATGGAAAAGCCACCATCCACTAAATACAAGCTCTCTCCCATGGGAGTCAGCTGGTTGGGAAATGCATCCAGGTGAGTACCTGTAAGACACTCCAAGTAACACGAGTAACTATATTAATTAATTACACATATCTTGGCAGAAGAAATAAACAAAGCTCATATCAGTGTTTTAAGAAGAAAATAGACATTCCAACATGCACCTTCAACTGAGACAGACCTATAAAGTCTGCTGATGAGCTTGCCTTATATGACAGAACAAATACAGTGGATCAAAAATTTTGCTATGGTGTAAGAAGAGATATATTCCCTGGCTTCAGCAGAACAAAGTCAAGTTTTAGTGATAGATACACAAAAACTCCTTTACCTCTCCAAGTCACAAATTTCTTGATGTTAACATAATCCTTATGAAGATACAATCCCTTCATGAAGTTGAAGGTTTCTCCACACGTGACCCGGGACTTGAAGAAATCCTGAACAATTTGTAAGAAGGGGCCCCCAGGTATAACCAAGCGAGTCTTCAGTCGTGCTGGGTCTCGGAAATGGAATCGCCGGCAGTCATCTGCAAAGTCACAGAAGGATGCAGAACATACACAAAATCCCAGCTCCAACACTTCAACCAGGCCTTTTCTACAATATTTAACCAACTGTCCAAAGGCTAAATTTGTCCTCTAATAAGGGTATTGTAATGAAATTTAAATGAGATGCATATTCCATAGCTGGGTGATTTACTAGCCCTGTTCAATGGGAAAAGCATTATTCATAAAGCATTGCCCATATTAACTTCAAACCCACACCAAGAAACCCTTGTTACCAAGCAACAACCATTTCTATCACATAAGACATCTGTCAACCACACACAGCAGCATTTATAACTAAATAAAACAAAAAGGGTGGGGTGTGCTGGGGGAACCAGGGCTGGAAAGGTAGGGGAAAAAAAATCTCTTCTTCCACTAGTTACTATAGGGCCATAACTATGCACATGAACAAGTCCCAGCCTCTAAACCACTTACTTTTCACTGTAATGAACAAATGGAGATCAATGAATAAACATACAACCAGCTTATCCAATATTACAAAAAGCAGACCATGGGGGAAAATGAAAGCCTCTTTTTCCATCTCCTGCTTAGCAATCCAGCTTCTATTCTTCCTCTTCTCAGGATTAAAATGCCTGCACTTTGATATGTGTTTAAGACGGCTCTCAGAACTAGCCCAAATTTATAGCTGAAGTCAGATATAAATTCTTTTTAAAAGAAGAGGAAGCATACTAAAGAAACAATGTTTCTCTTCACTGTAAGAGTGATCAAAGAGAATAACACACAATAAAAGAGATCTGTCCCAAACACCCTTTGTGCTAATCTTGAAAACTACAAACAGCACATTTTTGCACCATATTATCTGGGATCATTACAGAATCAGCGATCTTTCGAAAAATCCAGCTATTTTTATGTACGTTCTTACTTCTTACCTTCAACGTTGATAACATCTTTGAAAGAATCTAGAAAGCTCAGTCCTATACCAATAACCTTCAGGCAGATATCATCCAAGCTTGCAGCAAAGGCACTGCCCCACATTCCTGCAGGAGAAATGAAGAAGAATTTAACACTCATAAGGTTTTTCACTGTGTAACCGAAAGGCCTATAATTCACCTGACATTTTTCGTGGGAGAGGGCTGTCACTCGATCCCTACTATTCCAACAGTTTGAGTTAAAACCTTGGTGTTGATCATGTGACAAATTATGATATTACAGTACAACACATAAAATTTTCCAGAAGAAAAGCATGGAAAAGACAGTAAGAGAAGAGGAAGACCGACAGTAGGCATTTTTGACAGGCAGCTATAATAAAGTCATCTTGCAGACTCAGGACACCAGAATGTAACACTGAGCCAATTGTGAACCTAAAGTGCTGGAGAAACATTTGACATATTTCACTTCTTCAAGTTCTTCTGGAAGGGAAAAAAAGCATGGACTTGAGTTCGTAGGTCCCCAAAGCAGCAAAGTTCCTTTCCATCTCCTTATATGATAATTTATGACAATTATCACAAGATCATACCTTGTAGAAAACAAATCCTGGGCTCTGGATGTTTCTGGACAAGCCGGCCCATGAAGAACTCGCTGTCAAAATCTTCTGTTCTAACAAAAGCTCCATATTTGCGAAATCCTACTTCATAGGGAGTGAACTCACACCATTCTAAGAACAAGCAAACAGGATATTTATTCATCTCAGAGTAAACATGAGTGAAAATATTTATCTTGTCTCTGTTCATGCAGCGGAGACAGAAGGGACTCTCCCCCACTTTTCACAATCATTATAGATTTCTCTGCCCCTCTTCTCTAGTTTCTATGTACATATGATTAACAAAAACTCTTGTGAAGGCTTCCATTCCAACTTGCTCCATCTTGACTTTGTTACTACGGAAATAACCTGCCTATTTTACTTTGACTTTAAATCATTTTGGATGGCTCCCTTTCCCATCCAAATGGAAGCTACATTATTTTTCTCAGCTTTGCTTTGCACTACAAACCACCTCCCAGAAACTGCTACAGTGCTGGCTTGAAAACTCAATTGACCTACTGCATCAGACTTCCTTGTCTGCTTATCAAAGTGTCCCCTCATGCTTGAAATACTTCCACAACGAGTTGAAAAAGAAGAGTCATCCAGTCCAACTCCTGAGCCTGCACAGATCAACCCAACAAAACAGCATCCATCTGCAAGCATTGTCCAAATGCTTCTTGAACTTTGGCAGGTTGAATCAAATTGAATTCACTGCCATACACACATACTGCTCCAGAATAAAACAAAGAAGTCCCTTAGTGGTACACAGATGGACATAAGCATTTGTGTTCCTCTCTTACTCAGCTATCCCCACTTGTTGCACCATATTTAAAATTTCAATGAAGGACTGGTCTTTGTATTTTTACTGTAAGAACTCAGACCACTAAAACATACAATTTTGATGATGCATATTACAAGGTGGCCAATCTATCATTTTATATGAATCCTAAACAGACCTTGTTATCTGAGACTACAGAAGAAAGTGGTTTCCTTACCACCAAGGACTCTAGTTCTTTGATTCAGACCGAGACTCATCTATTACAGCCATCTTCTCAGCTCCTGAAAATTTCAGGCAGTTTCTAGCAAAACCTGTGGAGTGGCCAACAGCTCTGAATCTCACTTCTCCATTTTAGCCATGATGAAGGCATTTGCTATCAGGATGATAATACTTTGTTGATCAGTTTCATATTGCCTCTTGCACTACAAACTGCTGCATGAGCCATATTTCCTGTTATCAGCTGCTCACTACCCAAGCAACTGGACAGATGAAATAAATGTACGGACTTTATCAAACAAAAATAAATTTCCATGTTCATACCTGCAAAGTCATCACTGCTCATATTTGGTCTCACATTGACAGCTGCATAGATAGGATAAGGGTTCTGGGCCCATTTCACTGCTTCTTGCTGATCAGACAGCTTTGATGGATCTTCCTGGTCACAAGCAAGGAAGGAGAAGCCCACTTCAGTCAGGTAAATTCTATACCCACAGTTTGATAATTGGTAGCTGTTGCTTAGCATTTCCAGTTAACAACATTACTAATTCAAAGTCCCTTTTTGTCTCCACTGTCCAAGTATATGGTTAGATTTCTCCAAGGTACTTCTGCAGCTGTGTATTTAGAATGTCTAACATTATTAATAAACTAGCTATCCCACTGATTTTCAATCTCACTTATATAGAAAATACTGCACAGTAACTCCATTCTGCAAAACCAACACCATTCTGTCAGGCTTAACCTGCCCAGTACAAAACTTATTCTTTTAATGACAGTCATTCCAAATAAACATGGCATTTTTCTGTAACACTGATCTATATGAATTAAAAACTATTTACTGAAGCAGATACTGTGTTTATTCCACAGCACTGTCTATACAAAGGTGGAAAGTAACTGGTTTCTTGACTCCAAACATATGGGTCGGTAGAGTTCCCACCTGGAAGACAAACAGCAGTACAAATCCAAGCATGAATTCTTTTACCTTCTGTTGTAGGAAATATTCCACAATAAGGCCCCACAAATCTGTAAAGGAAGCCTTCCGTCCACTGATCTCCATGGCATTCAGTTCCTGGAAATAGTATTTCAGTCGTTCTGGGGAAAATGCCCCTGCTTTGCTGCTGGACACAGTACTCTGAGCTCTTCTGATTGCATCTTGAAGGTCTTTCTGTGACCAGTCAGGGTCTTGATACAGTGTTGATAAACACCTGAAAATGCTTCTATTAATGTCATCAGTAATAAAGACCCTCATGTAAACAATCATTTTAGCTAGTTATAATTAGTGCTGCAGCACTTGAGAAGTCTAGCTAAAAGGAGAGTGAATAATCCACAAATAAAAGATTTCTGAACTCCAAATTGTGCTGTAAACCCTGACACCTACAGGACATCTTCATCCTGATTACTAGCCTGCCTTCCAGATGTTCCAAGCATCCTGTGCTAGCACCCCTGAACCAGTTCATAAACATATGTTAACTCCAGAACTAAATAACCATGACATGCTGGCTGATGGCAAGGGTGCAGTGTGCAGCAACAGAGGCCATGGCCCTCACCAGAAGACAGATCTGATTAAAGGAGAAGCTAGTTTGGACCATGACTATCCCTACAAACAGATGCCCACATTTGTTTGAAACTGTCTCTGAATCGAAAGGGGCAGGAGCACCAGGCACAGAAGAGTTAATTTAATACACAAAGCCTGGAAGGAAGGATTATGCTGCCAGGTTGCACAACTCCTCTATGAAAGGAGTTTTGTTTCACAAAAGCAAGAGATGACTTCATCACAAACTCCAAGAACTGAGAAACTGAAACATTCCAGTCACATCTAGTATTTCAGCACATTGCTCCAGCTCACAAAAGGGCAAGACAGTGCCATGCCTCTCTTCAGCCTCTATGCCATTTTGGGAAGGTGATGATGTAGTGGCCTGCATGGACATGTTTCCAGTAACTTGCACCACCTCAGTTACCTTCTTGGTGAGAGTAGGGGAATGAGGAAGGTTTTTAAGTCAGTGCTCTGAGGTACTACACAGCAGTTTTAATCATGTAATACATTCTAATATTCAACTGTCAGACTTGCACCAGCAGCAGATTCATCATTTTAGCTAGTAGCTGTATGACATGATACTGGATCTCTTAGACTCTTCAGGATCCCCAACAGAACTCACAGGTGAAAACTGGTAAAATACTTGATTTACTGTCTGCCTACAGATGGCACAATGTAATTTTGGCCTTATTCTGCATCAACACTACCATTTAACCCCTGAGTTTGTGACTCCAAACTGCATGTAGCTTACCAAGTAGAGCCAGAAATCCCACAGAGGTATATTGCAGCATCCAGAAGGCCCAGCTGCTGCAGCCCAGCAAGGCTGCCATAGAATGATGTCAGTGCTCTCATCCCACCTCCAGAGCCCAGCACTGCTATGACTGGAACCTGCAGACAGCAAACTCAGCAGTCACAAACACAGGCTTCTGACTGCCAAAAAGTTACAGAACTAATCCCATTTCAGTCTCATTTGAATAAAAAATAGAGATATAAACTCCTATTTCTAGCTACATTACAAGTAATTTGGAGTTTGATTTCAAGCTGAACTTCTTTCTCTGTTCTGTAACTGAAATATATTGCTTGCTATAAAGCATAGCACGGTCATCTTAGGGACAGTCACTTACTGAAAGTGTTATGCATATTATCACACATTTACTTTCATACAATATACACATAAGAGGCAATTATTCTTGTAACAGCAGCCAAATACCACTGAGCAAGGTATCAAGATATGTAGATGTAAGTTTCCTCAAATAAGCAATTAAGAATCTATTCCTGCGGTGTGAGTTTCATTTTAAACATTCTGAAACAAAATTTCCCATCACAATTCCAAGCCCAAAGCTCAAGATATAAGACTTCCAGTAAAGTACATATATTCTGAGATTTTAGAATTTCACACACACATCCCCCTCAAAATTTAAGAAATATAACAACATTTAGACTTCAGAACTGAAATGTACCAGAGATGTGTCTCACACCACAGTGAATGCAAACCATGTTTCTTGCTGGTTACAAGGAAGGATTCCTACACTGCCTAATTATCAACCAAGCCTCCAGGATTTTACCAATCTCCACAGGACTGTGCTCAATACCTCATCTTTTGGAAGGGATTCTTTTAAGTGAAGAGCCTTCCTCAGTGCCTCAGAAACTACTTTCTTCCTTTTGTCCAAAAATTCTCTCTCCTCTTTACAGAGATCAAAACCCAAACGTATATCCAGATCCCAAGTGCTGGAATAGAAGTTAAAAAAAAAAAAAAAAGCCTCAGAATTCTGGGAGATTTGTAATCAGTATGAAAAAACAATTTTTGTGAACATACTATCTAGGTGCAGATCCAAATGAATACATTAATTTGGAATTAAAAATTAAATTCTCCATATTGCATTTCTCCCTTATGCTTAAATTCAAAGCTTCTGACAAACAGTACTCAGATTAAGCTTCAGGAATTTCACAAAGGAAGAAAAGATTCTTAGTAGGTGAGCAACTGACATCATTGTATGAACATGAAATGTGGGGAAGAGGGATTTTAAAACTGAAGATTCTAAACTTAAGAGGCAGAAGGAAGCAACTGAATACAATTAACTTGTTATGAGTTTGTAAAACAGGAGCAGGATCTTCAGTTGATGTCTGGATACCAAATGACCCTACCAACTTACAAGCCAACTTCTTGGTTTTCTGTTATTCTTTTTCCTTTTTACTCCTTTCTTGCACCCTTCACCTATTTTATAGTTCAAGCTCTTCACACACAGAGATGTCCTTTCCTACCTCTCAGTACATCACAGCACATATTCTGGGAAGTACCTGTGCCTGAAAAAACTACTTAATATTTACACCAACAGCTGTCTCACATTTTAGTATTAGCAACAAAATTAGTACTGATGTCAGCAGGATCAATACCAGTCCAATAGAAAGTATGTGCAAAGTGAAGAGTCACAGACTTCAGAAATTATCAAATTATTTGAATTATCAAATTATTTGAAAAATTATCAAATATATATTTTAAATCTATCCCAAGAAGTCAGTGGAGTGAACAGACCTCCCAAGAACAGCAAGGAGAGTTACTCAGTTCCTTTACTATGAGAATAAAGGCCTTTCCTGATTTTCAAAGGACTTTGGGGCTCCCACTCACCTCTCTTCGGTTTTCAAACTCATATCCAAACTTTCTCCCTGCAAAAAGAGAGAACACACCTTGAAATTAATAGCAATTACACAGGCAGAACTATAAAATAGAAGTTATGACATCAACAGAGTCACCATTTACTGCCCATAACAGCTCCTCACCCACAAAACAACACCTCTGGAACACCCTTCCTTGCACCTATTTCAGACATTTTTATCAGTCTGTGCACAAAGCAAAAACAAATTCAGAGGGCAGTGTGAAAGAAATTATTTCTTCTGCTCTTGTCTTGTTTTTTCTCTCCTCTGACATTTTTCTTTCACACCCTGAAAAGCTTTTTTCCTTCAGAAAATTTTTTTCCTTCCTTCCTAGTTTCTTTTGCAAGACCCAACTATGAAAACATATTTGGAAGAACTGCATTGAGTAATCTCATTACTTCATTCTAGACATCCAGAAAACAGCACTCCTGAGAATCACATGTTGCCTAATTTTCCAAACACCTAGAGGCAATGGAGGAAAAGGTTATCTCATGCACATTAAAGCAAGAGCAAAATATTGACATTACCTCTCCCAAAGAAATTATTCTATCAACTTTTTCTCCAATAGGAAGGGAATTAATTGGTACAGTCCCCAATCCCAGAACTGTAGTATGCTTTTCAATATCAGGGTTTGCACCATCCTAAAAAAAAACCAACTTATTTGAGATTCAAAGAAAAAAGTTTTAAAAATATATGACTTTCATATGTTGAAACAGCAAACAATTCTTAATATCACTATAGCTAAATATTTACCAAAAGTCCAAGGCTTTTTGAGGGCACCCTGCTTTCTGATTGACAGGTCTTTGCAGGGGTATTTCTTTCACTCAAATAGTTTCTTTGTTGTTTGGTTTATTTTTAGGGGTTTGTTGGGTTTATTTTTTTGTTTTTTGTTATTGGGGTTTTTTTAATACACTTGTCTGCCGCAATTAAAAAAATCTTCAAGTACAAAATCTCCCCCACAAATAGTTTTGTTCTGGCATGGGTCAGAAAACTCACAAACAAGCTTGTATTCTGTCTTCAAAGCAAGATTTGGAAAAGATACCAAAAAAGGCTGCAGCATCAGACATACTGAAAAAATATCACAAAATAAGAAATAAGATAATCACCTTAGGGAATGTAGCAGCATGCAATTTAAAAAACCTCAAAAGCAGAGCAAATTAAAGCTTGCCAGGAAATATTTGAGTTTCCTGCCATGTAGCAAATGGCAAGATCCCTTAATACAGAGCTGTGTGCAGATTCCTGGATGCAAAGAGGCATATTAAAAACCTCTCATATCAGAGGGTCACACAAGCCTACAGAGCCTGCAGGTGGGCTGCAGCCCCCACACCAAGCACAGGGCTCAGCCCTCAGGGGTGGGGGCTGCACCTTAGAGAAAAAACAGGCTGTCACCCTTCTCACACCAAGAACTGAAGTCAGACCTGGAACTACCCACTGACTTCACACGTGTCTGCTGACCAATAACTGCTGTCCTGAATCCAGTGTCCCTCTAAGCTCACTGTTCTCCTAACAGGGGCAAATAACATGCATTTAGGTACAGGGCAAGCAACACTGCAATGTTCCTGGCACTCTCCTACATCTGATAAGAGAGGAAAGGTCAGACTGAAGACTTCTGTGGTCTATGCCATTTGTTGAAGGAGTATGTTCTGCTAGCTACCAGAGTTGTTTGGCTGAGGTTTACCTCCTGGGGCAATCTCCATGGTTGACCTCTACAGTGTTTTTGCTTGCCTGGCTCTGAATTTTTGGCCACTCAAACCCAGGTCTCTTTCCTCAGCTCGTGTTTGCTGCCTAAGGAACTCCCTGGCAAAGCTGTTCTTCCACATCCTTTTGCATCTTCTTCTCCACAGCTGCCTCTACAGTAAAGATCACCATTTGCTACCCAATTGCTTGTTGGGATAAAAAACATCATAGAATAAAGAGTTTTCTTCCTCTCATTTTTAGAGAATGAATATTCAGTCACTACTTGGGTACCTGGAGAAACTGCAAAGTAAAAGACAAAGCTAAATAAACTTCTGCAAGTGATAACTCCATAAGTTTCTAATAGAAAAGAGTTCCTACAGAGTATCTTAAAAGATGAAAGTAAAGATGCCTACATGTAGAAAGCATGGGCAGAGTAATATTTTCTTAATCCCTGAGTTTGAACAGATATTAAATCTGCAGAGAGCATATACTCTTAAGGTAATTTCACCTCCTTACACAATGTCAAAGATCCAATGCACAGTCTGACATTTTTAAAACAAAAAAAATGGTAGTGTGTAAAAAACAACAAAAGAGAAAAATGTATCTCTCTGTAAGCTCTGTGGCATCAGCATGGATGCTTACCTGTAGGACAGATATGGTTTGCTCCAACTCCACTTGCAGTTCTGGACATATTTCTTTATCCACATGAAAGACAAATGAGGTTCCATAATCCTCCTCATTGTCTGGTGTCCAAGGAATAGACAATTGCTTCTGATATGCCCCTGGGACAGACACCTTGACCTCACAGCATCCTGTGCATTAGAAAAAGTAGCTTAGACCACAGGGGCCATTTGCTGAAAACTAAGTACTTATTAAGTGTAGTTGAGACCATGAAAACACAAGCAAAAACTCTATTGTGTGGTACNTTATTAAGTGTAGTTGAGACCATGTAGTTGAGACTATTGTGTGGTATCCAGTAGAAAATACCCAGTATTATTAATAATTGAAAATAAAAGCAAAATTTACTTTAAAAGTCTATTTTGTAGTCAGTAAATTCAAATGCACTGTATAGACAGAGAATCAAATCTCCCTTCTCTCCCAAGGAACAACCATATTGAAGAGTAGTTCTGACTTAAATTCTCCAGGCAGCCCTACCTTGCTGTTTGTCTTTTGTACTTTCCTCTTTGTTGACAGTGCCTTGCAGACACAAGCAAGGATGAACCTGGGAAAAAGAGAAACCAGCTCTGGTCATATAATTTTTAGTTCACTACTTTGTTGAAGTTTAATTCACTTACTGTATTAGTTGTAGGATTACAGTTGCAAACTGTAAAAAAAATTAGGCATTGTTTTGTTATTTCAAATAAAGACCAAGTTTTGTTTCAGTAGGAGAGGATTATTAGCTCCGGTTTCAAAATAAAAACCACCTTTCCTATTCCAGGAACTGGGGTTTTTCCCAACCAGTACTTCACAGTTACAAGTTATCAACACCTGGAGTTTTTCTGGGTTTTTATCTTTTTTGAATGTATGAGTATTTTAAATGTATGTATGAGTACCTATTCAGAACCTGTTCAGATCCAAGCAAGCACTTCAAAAATTTCTGTTCCAGCTTGTCTATGCCCTCATGAAATTTAGTCTCTCATACCATTCAGCCATCAGCTTACCCTCCAGGACACCAGATGAGAGACTGATTTCTACACAATTGCCCTAAGAGATAAGACACTAGTTGACTGCTTGAATTAAGACTGTCCTGCTAAGGGAAATAAGAACACTTCCTATGAAATAGTTTTCAGAACTGTGCTGTTAAATGTCACCAATTTTTCAGGGGAAAAAAAGTTAAAACTCTACATTTCAACCATTATCCTTATCTCCATATAAAAAAAACCATGACTCCAGTCCCTGTCAAGGGAGAAAAGAGGAAGTAACACTTCTTTTTAATGTATAACACACTGATTTTCTTAGATAGGTTAACCCAAAAAAACAGGGAATGATCTCCTACTTAATAATGGCATTGATAAAATAAGAAGAGGGACTCTTCCTGCACAGCATCTAGTCTAGAAAACACAGTACAATCTTCAGGACTCACTTGCCTGCTGAAGACATTTTTTATAGCAACCTTTCAGAGAAAAATAAACAAACCTCAAAACAAAAAACTGCAGCTTTCTGTAAGTTGGCATCAAGTTTAAAAATTGAGGAAGATCTTTAAATCAACAAATTGAAAAAGAGGCAGATCTTGGAGAGAATAGGAGCTATCTGAAATCAGGAATGTAATATTCAACAATCCTTCTCCTCTTGCTACTAAAAACTTACCTTCAGATCACAAGGCACATGATTCTGGCTTCCATGTACTCACCACAAGGACTCCGTTGGTCAACACTTCTGTAGGGGCATCTGAGCTGTGAAAGCAAGGGGTTTGTTGTAAGTGATGACTGGTTTTAATTTTGCTTCATCCTACTTTACAAACTAATTGGCTGAATAAGCAGTGGAGTGAAAAGGTCCTCAGTGTGGGAGATCAAGGGAAACAGCAAGTATATTTCCTTTCACAAAATAATGGGGGCTTAGAAAAATTTAAGAAAAAAACTTGTCTGCCAGTATAAGCATGTGTTATAAGATCTCCCCATCTCAGTTATTTTGATAACCTAGAGAAAAGGTGAACTTAGACTATCAGATAGATAAAGTATGTATTTATGTATTTTGCAAGGTTAACTGAAAACTTTCCACTCCTAAATAACTAATCCATAAAGTGTTCACTTACTTCCCATGAAGTCTAGCAAAATTTTATTTATTTTTGGTACCCCAAAAATTTTGGTGACTAGAGTAAAAATTCTGATGACTTTGGTCAGCCATTAGAGAATCAAGTCAATCACCACAGAGAACTATAAAGTATTATCCTGTTTATGAGCAAGACAACCTCTGCACAGAAAAAGCAACTGACATCATATCCACAGATCACAGGCTCATTCAGCTCTTCAGGTAAGACTCACCATTTCTCCAAGAAAAACTCTACATCCAGCTCTTCATTAGCCTTTGAAAATAAAAGTTGGATATTGGTGACCTTTAATCCTGAATATATAATTAAGAGACATTTTCCCAAGAGATTAAGCTTTTCTCCTGTTACATAGTAACTTCGTGTTAAAATAGCTGGGTTTGTTCCTTTTATAAAAGCTCCAGTTAAATTTTGAAATGGTTAAATGTAGCCTTTAGCCTTTAAATATTCCTCTTCTCCTGGGCTTGTCCTGTATGACCAGACACACCTACATTTGAAGACACAAGTGCACAGAAGCGAGAGTTGTTTCTCAGATCCATTACTCTGCTAATGAGAGTAAAAAACCTCCTCTGGCTCAAGAACCAACTGCAACATCATCTCTGCAAACAGCTTCTACATGAGGCTTTGGGCTTCTTCCCAATTCTTATTTCAGCAGCTTCACTCTTAGCTCCTTGATGTCTTTGTCCTCTACAGACTTTGTTCCAGCCAAAGTCTTTTCTCCTCCCCTAGCATACAGTAAATATTTGATACTAGACCTTTGATATTAGACAAGCTTTTAAAATAACAAAGTAGAAGCTGATTTGGGTAATTTTCTTTCCTGAAGTTGAAATTTCCAGTATCTTAACTAGAAATCAAGATGACTTAAGCATTCAGCAAATGGATAGACCTAGTGGTAACAATGGAATTACTAAGCCTCTTTCCATGATCATAAATGATTTGGAGAGCCTGTGGCACTGCCCAACACCTCCCTGTGAACTGCACACCAGTTAGTCTGCTCCCGACCACAACAACAGTACTGAAGCCCAATTTCTCAAGAAAATACATTCGTTCACCTTTAACCCAGACCTATTGTAGCAATGTGTTTGTGGCATTACAAAATAGATCAGTCTGGAGATGTGGCTTTTACCCACGTAAAACTGGCTGTCTTGTAAGTCCATAAACAGATGAACAGGGCTTGAGAGCAGCTGATCAACAATATCATCCACATGAAGCAGAGGTTAAATGTACTGAACACAGTCCAGAGAAAAAAAGCTTCTCCTTTAGGCTTTTGACTTATTAGATATACAGGTAACCTTTGCAGCAATAAACTTGTTTTTTGCAAACTGATGACAACAAACTACCTAAGACAGTCCCCACAATGATTACTGACTGCAAATGCCTGTCATTTTAAGACCAGTTTATGTTCCTCCAAGTCTCATGAAAAACTAATTCTGTTTTAAAATGTTTTAAGGTCCCTGAAAGACAGCAGTAATCCCAAATTTTGTTTAGCTGGAGCATCCCAAAGACTGTGGAAAACACACAAATAGAGTTACTAGAGAACCCTGCCACATCTCAGTTGACAGTAAACCATATGTGCTGTGAGCAGCAGTTGATTGATTTTCCCTTCTGGCTTCTCCCACCCAGACAAACCAAGCAGCAGGCACTGCCAGATGTGTGCAGCTGAGCCAGGGCTCACCTCGGAGTTCAGCCTGAAGGTGTGCAGCAGGGGCTGGCCCAGCCCCATGCCCCCCACGTCAAACACAACAGAGGTGAGCTCATCACTGACAAGGACATCCTTATCATAGAGGGTCAGCTCCAGAATGTTCTAAAAGCAAACAGAAGCAAACAGCCTAAGATGAAGGGGCAGAAACACTGACAAACCTGGGTAGCTTTATACAACAGACCCTTTGGACATTAACCATCACCCTTTCCCAGTCCTAAGGAAAATTCAGCAGGGCTCACAGCATAGTTAAGCAAAAAATTCTCCTAGCTGGCACCATTTAGCTAAAGTATTTTCTGAGCTTCTCAACTAGAAGGAGGCCCCATCTGAATCATGTGGCAGTACTCTCCACCAGCTCCAAGCACGGATTTGCCCAAGGAAGCAATAGCAATTTCCACTCCTTCATGATGATTTAGTCCAGGATGTTATAGGAACCAATCACTTCCTGCTCAGCACTGTCTCAGAGATGGTAAATTCAAGAGAAACTGGAAGAGATACAGTGAGGACATATAGTACCCAAATAATAGCCTTGCAGCAACTAGTTCTCAAGGAGACAAGACTGAACTTAGAATTTTGCTGGCAGTCTCCAGCAATACCCAGGCTGAAGTCTCATGAGCCTGGAGGGAAAGAAAAAGATCCCACACTCTAAAGTTCAGCTTTTCATTTTCTTACCAGTCAAGTCAATTACTATTCCACATTTGTCACCAACCATAGTGAAAAAGTACTCCAGTGAGTGGGATAGTTTCTTGTTAATAGGCTTATTCCAAAGCCTGGGATGTTTTTCAAAGCAATAGTGCCCCACTAATACTTATCTTTTAAAGTAGTTTCCCCCTACCATTAGTGTCTAGTTTGAGAATGAATATTGCCAATCTGAAAACTTGGTTAAATACTGTATTAGGTCCTATACAGACAGTAGATACACAGTCTCTATCCAAGAGTTTGAATTTTGTTTTCTCAAGCAAAACTTGACTGAATGAACTATGTGGCAGCGAGTAGAAACTTAGTTCCTGAGAAAGAAGAAGCAAACATCAAATAGAAACTTGCTTAACCAAGGAATTTCCTTGAACTCCACCAGGTAGTGCCATAACTTCCCTTTCCTGAGATTCTTCACAAGTATGTTTATGGAAAATTCTAGCTGCAATTTACATGAGAAAGCAGTTAAACACAGCAGTTTGTATCACTGAGCATGCACACTACAGCTTTTTGTACCACTGAAGACAACCGACACCTTACAAACAACACTAGTGTTTTGAGGGTAGTAAAGAATCCTTGGTTTTGAATGAAGTATCAAAAGCAAGCCTGTACAAAAACACAAGAAGTCCAACCTGCCCCACACAGTGTCCTTACCTTGACAGCACCATGGATTCGATACTGGAAAGTTTCATTCCATTCTGGGTTCTCAGAGTTGTCAACAACCTGAGTTCGAGAGACACGGGGAGATGCAGTGGGCAGCTTTAGTTCCACATAGCAGTCTGCCTTGGACACTGCAGCAGAGAGTGAGAGACAGGCATCAGAAAAACTTTATTCAAACATATCCTTTCCCATGAGCTCCTCATTTTCTAGATCTCATTGCATCATAGAAAAGTGCAAATTTAAGGCTTGACTTCTAAAGAAAAAGCCTTTAATGAAGTAAATGTCTTTAAACAGAAGCAAATTGAATATTAGGTGCCTGTATTTCTTTTTTCTGGTTCAGCAAAATCATAAAGCCCTTAATAAAAAGGCTAGTATTTAAAATGAGGAAGATCAACTTTTAAAAAAAGATTACTGCTGATTCCAGGCCTATTGCCTCTTGTCCTATCACTGGGCACCACTGAAAGAGCCTAAGCCTACTAAAGTCCACGGAGACAACACCCACCACTGCTGTACCCTTGTTTAGTCTGGCCAGGAGCTGGGCTGCCTGTTTCCATTCCCTGAAAATAAATTATTGTGTCAGAGTCCTTCTCTCTTCGATTTAGGGCCCCTTCAACAATGCAAATATAGGGACCATTCTTCACTTCAGCTGAATAGACAGGCCATAGGAAAGAACTTTTGACAGCATGATTCTAGCCCTCAGCCTCTCAGGAGGCTTCTCTGTTCCCTAAATAGCTATTTGGCATTGCAAGTAGTTCAATGCTGGATGCCAGATATAAACTTAAGGCAGACTACCTTACTCAATTTAACGTGAAATAATTTAATATAAATTAGTTTTAAAGATCCAAGTGCCACAAACAGCCCTGAGATCTTTACACAGGTGTGTAAATGGAAGGGAATATATACCATGCTAGCAAACTCAGGAAGAGATAAGAAGCAGTTTATCTTGGAATCAGTTAACAACCTATTTCCTTTAAAATCTGCAATGACAAACAAATAGCAGGTACAGGAAATAAAGCAATACTATAACTGAGAAAATAAACATTTGAATGCTAGAATTAAAGATTTCTGCTTCCAGGTTCAGGAAGACTGTTCAGCAGAAGCAAGGGTAAAACTTGCCATTACCAGAAAGCCAAATCCAGAGAAAGGAATACAGAATGGGCCACAGTAGAACAGGTAAAGGAGCAGGGAAGTAAAACATTACCAGGGCTTACCTGACCTTGTTCTGCAAAGTAAGAACAGCTGAAGCTGCTTAATCTGCAGACTGGCCTCACATAAAGCTTTGAAATACATACAATATACTTTATATTATATAGCTAATGTTTTACACGAGAAGCTTTTTTTGAGACATAAAGGCAATGCAATATGTGGGGATAAGAGGCCCCCTTAACAATCCTCTGTGCTAGAGCTATGCACTGAGGAACCAACATGTTTTTGTAATGCCTTGAGTAAATACTTACACACATCTGTACCCTTGATGTTTCTGGCTCGGAGGACTTTTACTGTTAGGTTGTAGTAAGGGTGCTTTTCCCGCTGAAAAGAGAGAAAGAAGCTCAGCATTTAGCTCAATTGCAATGTCTGTTCTCTAACCACACTGGTATTAGACCAAAGAAATGGATCAGAACCAGCTAGCCCAATATAAGCTATTAATGCATCAATTTGGGAATTCACACAGCACTTTCAGTGCTCTGGAGGAGACTAAAGCAGCCTAGAAGGAAACTCAATTCCCTTTTGGAAATGCAATGAGCTGTCTTAAGGTAACTCCTCGTGGACTTCAGAAAATAAGTCCCTTATTTAGAGATTCCTCTAATTATAGATCAGTTCTGAATTGCTTTTTTAGTACATTGTTGCTGAGGGAGAACAGATGCTAAAGCTGCTCCAACACATACATTCACGACCGCTAGTTTAAGAGTACTGGCCAAGGGTACATGAATGCTTGAGTAAAAGCAGACATGGCAAGAATCTCAACAGCAGGGTCTAAAGACATAAAAGGCACACGCTGTTTACAGTGAGGAAAAGAAAAACAAAACACTTGCTTGCCAAAACACTTCGTGACAGTTTGAGTTAGAAAAGACAAAACTTAAATTAATTTTCATTCTGGACTGTTATCAGTATTCTAAACATGCATGTCACTTTACCAGCACAGATAAAAATGTAATCCTTACTCTTGAAAGCTTCTGGGAGACTATTTTTGGAAAGTAATATTGGTATCCAAATGCCAGGATGTGAAGTGGGGAAAAAAAAAGTCTTACTAGATCCTAGAATATCATAAAGGAAAAGTGGGGGGAGGGCAGGGAACAAGAGAAAAAGATTTATTACAGAGACTGCACAGAAGTAATTGTGTAAGGCTCAGGAACAGAATGGGATTCTTCCTCACTTTCATCAGTTATGAAATCCTGATTAAATCCACAATCCTAGCCAGCTGAGAACTTTTCCTTTTCTTAAATCCCATTTTCAAAATGCTTTTCACAAACGGTCATTACTTCATATCGACAATTTTCAATATGGTTGGCTTGAGACCAGAGTTTAATTTTAGATATGCTAAGTATTCATTTACAATTAAATTCAACAGGATCTTCACTTCCAACAAAGTACTGCAGATTGACAAATGAGGCACTGGAAGAGGTTGCCCAGAGAAGCAGTGAATGCCCCATTCCTGGAAGTGTTCAAGGCCAGGCAGGAGCTTTGAGACACCCGGTCTAGTGAAAGGTGTCCCTGCCCATGACAAGGGAGCTGGAACATGATGACCTTTAAAGCCCCTTCCAACCCAAACCATTCTTTAATTCTATGATCCTTGAAATATTATATAAAAATATAGGGCCCATCTATCACTGAGTGGGATCTCATAGAAACCAGTGAACTCTGAACTCTTCTTGAATGTTCCTTATCTGATAAATGGAATTATACTGTATTTGTTAAGCAGTCAGATGCTTGGTGAGTTTTCCTTATTTTTCACCCCTTGGAGATACTTGCCAGGTTTTGCAAAACAGGGTTTGAACAACACAATAAAACCAAGGCATACACAGTATACTGAACATTTTTGTATTAAGCAGGGACCATCCATCCTGACCAACAAGCAAAGAGCAAAAACTACATGAGTCACCTAAGACTTCTCACATGCAGGTACTAAATTAAATTTGTGCAAATAAACTCCAGTTATACTGTTACTAATCTTAAAGACACTTACACAAATGACATGTTGAAGATACTCATTCCTTTATTTGTTTCCGTGTACAAGACACACCTTCACAGCAAATGTCGGGATGATTTCCGCCCTTCAGATGCTAGTTTCTTTCCTCTTTAAACCCTTCCTAATCACCTTTCTTTTATTTAATCCCTGGCACTAGTTTCTCAGGCAAAGGCTGACCACCTTTTTACTTCATCAGGTTGGGGAATAGATTACAGAGAAATTCAATATTGTATATGTTATTCTCACCAACTTCCTAAAGTTCCTGCAACTCTTCTGTGTGTTGGGACAGGAAGCTACATAATCACACCCCCACGGCTGTAAAAGCAATCTTCACTCACATAGCATGGCTGTTGCCTGGAAATCAGACACTATCAGAGCAAGCATAGAGCACCATAAAGATAGCCTGTCCTTCTTTTATTGCCCATCCTTTTGTCAAAGATGTACTATTTATGTGCTCACAAGAAAGTTCTTTCCAAAGCTCTCTAACACCATTGATTTGCAGCCAGTCATTACACAGCTGAGGATACATTTTCCACACCCAGCTCATAATTTAAGGATGTATAACTCAACAGAAGTTTCACTGTGCTCCCAAGCCTATGTGATCAGATGCCAGAACCTTCTCATAAGCTTTTTGTGCTTATCTTTTAGCAAAGGCACAGCAAGGTCATAGCATGCTGCCAGGTGAGCTTGCAGAGTCATGAACATGCAAGTATCAGATATGCCTTATCTGAATGATCTGGGAAAAGGCAGGCAAGAAATCCATACAGGAAATGGGCAACAAATACTGATGACAGCTCTGCTTGTACCACTGTACATGACAGCACACAAATGTACTTGACTGAGGCAAGCAGCTAACCTCTGCTTTGCATTTTAACAATTTTTCAGAATCACTGCTCTTCCAGAGCTCAGGAGTGTATCCGAAACAAGAAAAGAAAACCCTATATCCTAAAATGAGCATACAAGGCTGAATTTTCACACTTAACTTTGAGAACAACTGTCTGCGCCTTTCATCCAAACTGACAATGCTGATGCAGCAGGAAGCAACTGTAAAACAAGTCACCACAGCAGTCTTTACTTTCATATAGTCCAGGATACTTGCCTTTATAGAGGGATATAAGTGGTGGGACCCACTCCCCAGGTCTCAGTGCTTGGGGAGGACTCACCATAAACCTGCCAAATTCATTACAAAAATGCCATCACAGCAAATAGAAACACAACTTCTAAGACGTATTTTGTTCACAGCTATTGGGAAAATTAGGCAGCTCAAAGAAATGTTTGGTTTACCAATGGAGCACTTTCTCCCCATCTTGATCCTGCTCCCGAAGAAACACTGCTGCACATCATTACCTTCCTTCCTTGCAGCCAAGTGTCACAAGTTTGCTTTTAAACCCCAGAGCATAGCCCTGGCTTTCCTGGGCAGCCCTTGCACTGTCCCTCCTCCTTCAGGAGAATACATCTGCAGGTGTGAAAGGAGACTTACAGACCCAGCCCTAGGATCCATGGTCTGGCAAGGCAGGATTTACCCAGATTTTAGCCAGGACACGAGCAGTGCCAGCAGCTCAGGAGCACAACAGCAGTGGCAAACACCGGGTTCACTCTCGGTTTATTGTTGTTTGTCTTTAGAAGTGAATCTAAGGCTAAACTCTGGGAAATTAAAGCAGTCTGATCACATTAAATTTACCTACAAAGCCAAAAGGGTGATCTGCTTCTCCACCCCTTACTCAACTGTTATCAATTAGTCAATACAAAAATCTCTCCCTACAGCCAGCAAAATTTTGTTAATTTTTTTTTTATTTAAATAGCAAGCACCTCAGGGAAAATATATTCAGTGGTTTACAGGTTAATGGAGGCTAACATGAGCCTCTTCTAACCTGATCTCCTAAGTTCTAAACAATAATATTAAAGTCAACAAGTTTATTTTTATCACACAGTGAGCAGAAGTGCAGAAAGCTGTACAAGGAGCAAGTTGTCTTGTGACAATTAATGGTCACCTCAATTTTAAGTTCTATATTGAGGGGTTGGCCTGATAGGATAAGGGTGATCAGTTTATAGATCAAATCTCAAGTCAAAAGCTCCTTCACAAACATTTAGCTTAATTCAAAACTGATTCAAAACTTATTAGCCTGACCATCTCATACAATGAAATTATTTCAATCCAGTTAAAGGACAAACACGTCAAAACCACTTTATCTGTTGTGGTTGCACTGCCTTACGAACGGGAGCTGAAGCCATCATTACTCTTGGTCTACTCGAGATCATTAATCCCTGTAGGATAAAACAGAAAGCAGAACAGAAGGTAACTCCAATCTAGGTTATTTTGCAAGAAAACACATCAGCATGATTTTGTCTCTACTGATGAAAAGTGCACTATTCTGGACTCTCCCCCAAAAAAGTACTTGGCATCAGCTCAATCCTGCTCCCCAAAACCTATGGAAGCACAGACCTGCTCTGGGTTTCCTTAGGCAGACCCTGAATTCAACAAAAGCCTGAAATCTCCGATCGTTAAGAGCGCAGTTTGGATAAGAAGAAGCATGTTAATTGCCGGGCAGGGCAGGGCAGTTTCCCGCAGGTGCGGCCGCAGCTCCGAGCCCCCGGGCCGAGTCCCACGCCGTGCCAGGGCCGACCGGGCTGCCTTACCCGCCAGCGAGGGAGCCCCGCGTCCTTCCTCTCCTTCCTCGGGAAAAGCACGGCCGCCAGAAACGGCAGCGCTCGGGGCGGGAAGGGGCCCCGCAGCACCTCGTGGAACATGGGAAAACCGTGCTGCTGTCCCTGCCGAAAATCGGACAGGGAACCCCCCGCTCCAAGGCGAGCGCCCGCGGGCCCGGCTGCCGAGCGCTCTCTGCTCTGGGCTCATCCCAATCCCGCGCAGGTCTGGGCTGTGCTCCGGCCGGGAGAAGCGGAGGTGTGGCCCACACTTGCCGAACAAGCCCGCTCAAAGCCCCGCTGGCAGGTTTTTCCAATATTGCTACAAGATAAGGCAGTAAAGCAGCACTCAACAGGGACGCCCTGGGCAGGTGGAAGCGGCATTTTGTGATCCAGCCGCGACATCTAAATCCCCAATCCAGATCTTCTTTGAGAGTTACAGCAACCTGATGTCCAACTATGGCCGTTTAAAATCCTTTTCAGAGCTTCAGCACAACCTACCGGTATTTTAAAATAGAAAAAATTTCCCATCGTACAAGCCTCAAGTAACACAAAATTTGTCACTGACTGTAGCTGTTCAGAGCAGACACCACAGTTTGGTTTGCCACAGGATTCCTCAGGGAATATCAATCCACCAGAACACCACATCTCCCCATTCTGAGCAGCCTGCAAGTCTCCCCTTTTCCTCATTTCCATGTAGTACAGTCTTAATTCTCAAAAAACTGCACCTGAGACAAGGACAGATGTTTTAAAGGCTCTATCACACTTCAAAAAATAATGAAGTAGTGAAGGAAATAGTTTAGTAAAAGCACTTAGCTTATTAGCAGCTGCTGACAGTTGTCTTGCTGGAGCTTTTTATCAAAGAGCTGAAATTTACACGCTGGAATTGCAGACCAAGTACCAAACTTGAGTGTTACAACAATTCAAGTGACAGAAAATGTATGAAAGCCAGTAATGCAGCATGTCATTAGCTCCATGCAAACATGAGAATGTGACACATTCTCAGCAAGGTCCCATTCGTTAATCATTTCCTGTCATTAGCGTCAGTCACCAGACTAGAATTCAAGAAAATTAATAAAAGCATAAGCACTGACATTTCAAGCACAAACAAGTCAGCACTAGGTGGTGAATTCACAGAACGAAGAGTCAACACACAAGCGAAAAGCGAACATAATGCCATTGTGAACCTGCCAGCAGCTGCTGTAAAGCCCTCGTGTCCTACTAAATGGTAGAGCAGACAGTGGGCTGAAAAAGCTGCTGCTTTGCTTTTCTACTCCCCACTGCACTGACAGTGAAGGACTGCAGCACTTCTCCTACGAAGAAAGGCTGAGAGCTGGGGCTATTCAGACTGGTTAAGAGAAGGCTCCAGGGACACCTCATAGCAGCCTTCCAGTATTTAAAGTGGGCTTTTGAAGAGGGAGAGTGACTTTTTACACTATCAGATAGTGACAGGACAAGGAGGAATGGTTTTAAAGAGGGTAGACTTAGACTGGATATTAGGAAAAAAACTCTTAACTTAGAAGATGGTGAGGCACTGGAAGAGATTGCCTAGAGCAGTTGTGGATGTCTCAATCCTACAAGTGTTCAATGCCAGGTTGGGCCTCTGGGGGGTTGAATCCAGAATAACTTTAGGGTTCCTTTCAACCCAAACCATTCTACAACTAACATATTAGGTTTTATTTATCTTCATAAGTGTCCATTTTCTTTACATTTATTCGAATACAGTTTGACTATGAATTACAGGAAAAATCGAGGTGGCCTCACAGTACAGTAGCATGGAGAAATCACCTTATTCTAGTTTATTACAGGCAGTGTATAAACCCTCCATTTTGTCTTGAGTGCCCAACTGCATATCCGTTTGGCTTACGTGCCTTCTGACACTCTCCTCTTCCAATGAAATCTCACTCAGCACAGGGATCTCACGTTTACAGAATTTCTCTTGAATCTCCCAAGAAAAACTGAAAGCTCTTTAGAACCTACACTTAAGAACTGCTTCACAGTCAACAAAAGATCACCCATGAGCAGCGTCTGCATGCAGTTTTAGCCATCTACAGACACTGTTGTCAGCAAATATCCAATAAGAAACTACTTGGTTTTGCTATTTCCCAGCAGACTAAGAAAACAAGCAAACACAATGGCATCAAAGGATGAGGCAAAGAAAACCTCTCACCTGGTAATTTTATCTCTGCTTGGATGAGCATGCCCACAGGGGTAAAGGTAGATGTATATCTACACTGCAGTTTTGGCATTTTTTTTGTCAGAAAGCGTTAAATGATGTAATCACCAACTATATTATATATTATTTAAAATGTGTGTAGATATCACAAGGGACCCCTTTTCGTCCCATTAGTAGCACAAAGAGGAGAACTGAGATGCTGTATATAACTAGAAGAGATAAAAATTTGAAAGTATGCAATCAAGGATAGGATTTAATTGTGTTTGCTGGGGATTTTTTTAGTTTTCTCCAGAAACACCAATATACTTAGTTGTTCACTTTATTTATCAGTGACTTGGATGAAGGAGCAGAACCCTCCTCAGCAAGGTCAGTGATGGCACAAAGCTGGGAGGAGTGGCTGGTGCCCCAGAGGGCTGTGCAGCCCTTGAGAAGGACCTGGACAGGCTGGAGAGATGGGCAGGGAAGAACTGTCTGAAATCCAGCAAAGGCAAATGCAGAGTCCTGCACCTGGGCAGGAATAACCCCAGGCACCAGCACAGGCTGGGGGCCAACCTGCTGGAGGTGTCCCTGCTTGAGCAGAGAGCCTGCACTGAATGACCCACGGTGGGTCCTCCCAGCCTGACCCATTCTGTGATTCTGTGAACATGGAGACAAAAAAGACAAAAGACTCCCTCTGTGCTGGTGCTTCCCATGGCTACAGAATGGGAAAACTGAGGATCTATATTCGATTTCCAACCAGACTACTTTATGACCTACAGCCCAAGCAAGTGCAAACCTGTGAATCTAAACATTTCCTGATTTGGTCACACAGAGCTCAACATCCCTCCCCAACACAAAACAGCGTATCACCACTCAAAAAATTTGTCAGCAATTTTAGCGTTCTCTAGTAAGTACATATTTAATGGTACAATGATGTAAGACTTGCAAAAACATTATTCAAAGAGATAATACAAAAGTAGTTTTAGTAGGATTTTGAAAACATTCACAAGCATGTATAAACTTGTAGATTTAAGACCCTACACTGAGGAGTGATGACATGGCCACACTTGATTTACACTAGTATACTAAAGCAAGAGGGATAGTGAGATACCACATTGGGTCTGATGTCCAGGAGAAAGTGAGGTCTAATATACAAATAAAAAGTAAAATCTACATCAGCCCAGAGAAGCTTAACTGCACAATGACTGAAACACACACTGGTTCACAATATTTATTACAACCTATTGCTTTAGATAAACCTGCTGTATGGTTAGTAAACCCAAAGCACATTATATGAACCAACAAAAAAAAAATGTACAGCACAAACCACATCTCTGTAAAAGGTATGCAGTAGAGATGAACAGAGGCACAATTTTAGTCTTGTAAGTAAGAGCACAATGAAGATCCTGGTAATAGATAATGAAGGTAAATAAAAATCATACTACCTGTACTAAACATAAGTAAAAATCAGAGTAGCATTGTTATATCTGTATACAAAGAATGCAGGGTCTCTTTAAATACCCTCTCTTCAGTCTCTATGATCTGTAAACACAACTCTCCCAAACCATCTTCCCTCCGTACCTGAACTAGTATATAAAGGTCTATACAGAATGTGCAAATCTAGTGTAAGTATTTTTAGGCTCTCTTCTTCAAACAGAAGAAATACAAGTTTAAAAACATTAACACCACAGATTCCCTCTATCCAGCCTCTGCAGAAAGACTTCAGTAGCAATACTGCCCAAGACATCCAAGCAAAACACTGGACTAAGAAATCCAGAAGAATGCATGAACAATAAATACAAACACATATGAACAAGGAAAACACAGTTATCAAGGGAAACTATTAACACTGGCAAATGAAAGTGAATTAGGACTCTTGTCAGCCTACAGCAGATCTGTTCCTAAAAAACACTCACATGATTTAAGTAAATCTATGATGTTAACTGAGGTTCAATTACACTTTAGGTGGACAAGATTTATCAGCTCGTTAAGATATGATATTTGGTAGTTACATGTCATGCTCCATACTACTTAATAATGTCTTATAAGTAAGTATTGCTAGACCAGGATGTTGGGAGGCAAACAGCCCCTCTGTTGGGTTATTTGCTACTGCTGCCTTTTCATTACCACTCCATAGATTCTTTCTGCAACAAACATTTTGTCCCTCATACCAATCTGCTACTGATTAATGTTTCTGAAAAAAATAAGTTAGACAAAAACATTACAGTCTAGAGTGAGTATGGTACAATTTAGCTCTTGTGTTAAGACTTCTGGCCCAAGAGTAATTTAACAACAGTACCAGCCTGAGCAGAATGCAGTTCTAGAGCATTTAAAATACACAGATGTTGAAACAGTCTAGATTTTACTTCAATGTTGGGAAGTGAACCAGAGACTAAAGAATTTATATACAAAAGTCTCAAGCATAGTCCAGAAGCTCGAGCAGTAACTAGAGTTCACTCCTTCCAGAAATTGCTTTACAGAGTGTTCTCTGCTTTTTCCTTTGAGTGCAGATGTGAACATCTTCAAAACTTCCACTCACACTACGAGTGAGTATAGTCAGTGCAAACACACACGTTTATTCAATTTATAGCTCTCAAACTAAAACAAGAAGGGGGGAAAAAAAGCTTCTTAGTGGTATCTACCATTTGTCTGACTATCTTCTGTGAAACAGCTTACCAGAAGGTCAGTCAAAAACACTGAATATCAATAGAGAGTCCTTTGGCCAGCACTTAAATAATTTCTGTTGCTGAGATAAAAATTACACCTCCTACGTCTAGAAACAGACACAGAAGCCTTCTCTATGACAAACACCTGGTGCTCTCCATGCAACAGTGATATGGCTGCAAAAACTTTCAGGGATTTTTCTTTTTTCGTATACTTACATGCAAGGCCAAATCACAACATTGCCACCCTAAGAAAGTACGTTTTATTGTAAAACTTGATTTGTGGTGAACATCCAAGAGCTGTCTAATGGTTCATCTGCAAGGCTGGAGTGTATTACAAAACTTACTACAAAAATCAGTTTCTATTCTTCATCTGAGGACTGAGAGGTTCATTGTAGTTGCCAGCACTGTAACAACATGGTTAAAGTAATTTTCTAGTAAATCAATATTGCTGGGTAGGTACAGTCAGTCCACAGATACAAATGACTTCTACCCAGTAAAAGAACCTAGCAACAAGTCTCAAAAATCTCAGACTTATCAACTTCTTTAGTCATCAGTACTGGATTTCGTATGACTGTTGGGATTATTGACCATGACAAGGTCAGGTGTCCAGTGTGTTGACTTCTTTGGAGCAGAAATAATGCACGACTATCGCATTAGGGTATCGAGCAAATGCACTGTGAAGAGAACAAAACACAAACATCAGCTGTCAAGACAAACAGTTTTCCATATTCAAACAAGAGCATCCAAGTTGGGCAGAATCAAAGAGAGACATATGATACTAACACTTTTTTAAACTATAGCCTGAACATAATTAAAGAAAAAACAGATAAAAGAATTCTATGTATTTTGTAAGAGGTTTTTTTGGAGTTTTTAAAAATCTGTTTTCATTTCTGTAGGCACACTTTACTTGTAAGTCACTGGTAACAAGTTAAAGACTGGGGGACATGCTTGCCCTTCAAAATCTTGCTTAACTTAAGAGCACTAGAAAAATTCTAGACAACCAAAACAATATTGCATATGCAAATTTCAATTCTGATGCTACATGCTGCATGTTAAGAGCAAAAAATTTAATATGTGTAGCAATATTTAGACTCATGTTTATTAAAACGTTTTGAGGAAAGAACCTTTCCCTATCACTGTTAATGCTACTGATACCTCAGAACAACTCACATCAAGAAGAAAAAAAGATTAAGGCATGTAGCATTTCCCTCCTGTTGAAAGACAAAAAAAATAGCAAGTGCAAATAAAATTTGCATTCTATATTAATACAAAATTAGCTACTAGGAATGGTAGAAGAAAAGTTCCAATTTACAGAATATTCTGAGTTGGAAGGGATCCACAAGGATAAGAGTCCAACTCCTAAGTAAATGGCCAGCACATTGGTGGAACCCAGAACTCTGGTGTTATCAGCACCATGCCCTAACCAACTGAGCTCATCTCAGGGTCTCATTGGCATCCAAACCATCAAGCAAATTAGTTCTACTTTTAAACATCCAATTGCATGTATGCTACAAAACATCTATCAGTCAGGAAGCCATAAAGCCATCAGATACATATACTACATATAACTTAGCTTAAAATTCTTTATATCATCCTCCTCTATTCTAGTTAAGAAGCAAGTTCTTAGAAAAGTAATGTTCTTACAAAGTTTTCAAAATTCAGTATGAGGACTGATTTTATAAGAATTCTTGGGATTTTCTGAAGGGGTTTTATAGTACTTTGTTGAAAGAAGGATTAAACACTTGCAGAAAATTCACTGACCAAAGCTCTAAAGTATTCCTAACCATCCAGCTAACAAATGTAATTCGTAATTCAAATATTCACACTCTTCAAAAGGCTCCCTCATACTGCTGTTCTCTCTAGCTATACATATATATTCAATTTTCCAACACTCTTAGTTTAAGTACCAGATTAATATTTAGTTCAGTTCATTCAGTTAATATTTTACCCAGCTCTCTCACCTGTTACCTATCTTCTTTTTACAAACAGTGCACACCTTTTCCTCTGTAATAATGCACTTGACTTGCTGATGCAAGATCCGCTCCTCCTGGACCTAAAGAAGGATAAAAAACCCAAGCTGCTCAAAAAGCAGTGCCACGTCTTGGTCTGATGAAACTGCAAACCATCACAACATTTAACTGTCAGTGGTTGTATCTACATTACCAAGTTGTGCAGCACAGAAAAAGCTGCACAACTTGGTAATGTCTGTGAAGATCTGTGGAGCAGATTAGGTGGTATTGAACACCCAAAACCCACACTGTATGAATTGCAGGGTTTTACTTTCACCTTGGTCCACAGCCTTTCAACCACTAAAGGGGTATTAAGGTGGACAACTGAACTGCTTCCTCTGGTTCACTTCATTTGAAAGAAATCCAGTCCAAGCTGTCTGAGATGATTCTACAGTGCACACCGCAGCACAATGAGCAAAGACAAACACCTCATCCAAACTAAAATGAATGTACATGCCATCTCCTGCAAAAAGGATGTTCAAGCTACTGGTTCCCATTTAATTCCAGTTACATTACAGCACCATCTAGAGGCATCCCCCATAAGAAACAGTAAATTCCAATACTGAAGGTATTTTAAAACATTATTCCAATAAGTAACAGGTGGTGGATGCCTACCCTCAAAAATTCTGCATGAAGAAGATTCTTGAGCACTTGATTAAATCTTTTCTTCTGAGCATTTTCTTCAAGTACTTTCTCTAAGAAGATGCGAATCTCACTAATCTGTGTATTTGCTGGGAGTAGGTTTATTGCCTGGAGCAAAGTTTAAAAAAGTTAAAGAGGAATAGAGACCAGAGAACAGAAATTGACACACTTAGATTGACACAATCCATTCACTTGCCCTCCAGTACCTTCTGTAAACTCCTGCCAACAGCACAAACTAAGTACTTACAGGTCTTACTTACCTTAGTGGTATCCAGCTTGCTGTGGTGCAGCTCCAAAACCTGCAGAGCAGCCTGCAGATTGGCTTGAGGCTCCAGCACCTCCATCTTGATGGGTCCCAGGCAATGAACACTGGGTGGGGAGAGATACATGCGGAGCAGGGACAGATACACCTGTAGCACACAAAAGGGAAGTTCTAAAACTTGCTGCATGTATCAACAACTGACAGTACTGGTAAAACCCAGCAATGGTACTTCTGTTGCACTTCTCAACGAAAAACACCCCACAATCATCTAGTAATTCCTAAATTCCAAGAGGTTATACATAGGTTCTTGTACAGTACACAAACTCTGGAAAAGTCTATACAGAGCAAGAACTTTCAAGTCTCAAACACGGTACTGAAAAAGAAGCTACTTACATCTTTATTGCCATCTTTGTTTCTGTCATAATGTTTGTGGCAGTAGCTAGAAGAATCAACAGAGAAGAATCAAGTCAAATACAGAAACAGTTATAGGACCCAAAGAATCAGTTTAAAAAAATTTAAATGCTCTGACTACTGAAGTCATCCAAGTCAAGTGATTGTATATCTGATTCAGATCAATTCATCAAACTGCACAGCAGCCTTACACCATTTACTTTGCATCACAATGCTGAGAGAAGCAAAATTTTGTGCAAGTCTCCCACTTCCAAACAACTTAAAAAGCTTTAATGCAGAAGCCAAATTTAATTTAGCTATGTAAGAAAAAGAGGGGGGAAAAGATATTTCCAAACAACACATCACAGCATAAAAACCTGTGTGTAGATATATCTAATTAATATATCTGAATCAAAGAAAGAAGCTGTTCATTAGTGTACACTGCATACCAGGGCCAAATGCCTCCAACAAGTATTTGCTGAAAACAGCTTTAAAAACAACTATGTTGAACAGGTCCCAGTGTTCAGATATACCTGCCAGTGTTGGGTAATTCTATTTTTACCTGACTACTTCTGATTCAGAAGGTTCCCTGACACATAGAAAAATGCTGTATCTTTACTAAAGAGGATTCTTTTTAACGTGGGCTAGTGAACATCTCTCCAAACAGAAAGGCAGCAAAACAATATACAGGTTCACAGACTAAAGACAGGTGGAAAGTAGTAACTCATTGATGATGGTGATATTGCTCTAAAGCACAATGATAGAAGAGCATGAAAAGGCAAACCTCAAGGGGACAGCAGCATCATAAACAGACACCTGGAAGAGCTTTATGGTAATAAAATGTAAAAATTCAGAAGGTCCTGACAACTTAAAATGTTCTTATTCCACCTTTAGCAACATTTCACTACACATCCTATCCACACAGCAGTCAGCAAACATCTTGCAAAAATATAAAATAAAATAAAATAAAGAAATCCTTACTTTTCAGCCATGTTGGTGTCCTTCAAAATGTGAACATAAATAAACAGAGCTTGCTCATGCTTCCCCATTCGACCCAAGAGCAGAGCACGTTCTTCTAGGAGACCTAGTGATAGCATGAAGGATTAAATCAATAGCTACACAGAGAAATTACAAAATTAGTGACCAGACTAACAGAAGGTAATATACTGTAGCCTGAGCACAGATTAATAAGTTACACTAACAATCTAAGTCTACATTTCACACTAGTCTCAGAAACCCTTTATGAATTCTTAAGTCACCTTCAGAAACAACAACCTTCAGATCTATTGAGCAATTCAGGGTCACCACAAAGTTAGGCTAAATAGCTGGGAGATGCCACAAGGTCTTAGGTCAATAGTTAAAGGAATCCTGAAGAAACTAGTAAACCCAACTGTGCCAGAAGAAACAGAGTTACTATACAAACTAGTGGCCTACAGATAGAGATACATCTTTTCCATTTCTAGTTACCATGATTATGTAAGTGAGGAAGTTTTGCTGTACAGTGCAATAAGCTAGGGTTTAGTTAACCTATGGAAACAGAACTCACCATCAAAGGGGAAGTCACTAATAAGTCGACTAGGTTCATACCAGCTAGACTTCTCCAGAAAAAGAAGCAGCTTTTTCCGGTAATCCCCCAAGTCTCCTCCTTCCTCCCCAGCAGGCACTGGAGCTCTATCTGTATGAAAGAAAACAACATAAGCCAAATTATTTCAACTATTTCACTACACTAGTACACAGAAGGAGATAAACAAATCATTATGAAGAAGAACTAAATGGTGATAGAACTGTTACATGTGTTGGGGCTGTCATGCACCTGCCAAACTAACTGCACCTCCTAAAAACACATCACATGGCTGGCTAAAGCAATACTCAAGTTATTCAAAACCCTTCCCTACTCTTAATATGCAAACGTCAGGGAGCAGTAGCTGCCTTTCCACTTAATGAACAACGTGTTGCTTGGTCCCTTAAGATCTCTTGAGAGACAATAAACTTGACTGCCCTACAAAGCTACAACTTCTGTTTTCCACTTCCCTCTATCACTTAGGTTCCATATGCTGAATCTCAGCAGGGAAGGATTACAACAAGGAATATGAAGGCTCTCCTGTGCTCTCCCACCAGAAAAGGCTAAACATACCTGCAGGGAAAGAACTGAGATATTCTTTCATTAAGCCCTGCACTTTCTCACAGTACAGTTGGATCAGACAGTTGTGAAAGTCCGCACCGGTTTCTTCCCAGACATGAATGATGTGTTCCTGTAAATACATATAAAGGCTCAGCTGTAGACACTTCCTCTGGGAAGTAATTATTTATAAGCAACAGTTCTGTGCTTGCCTTTACCAAGCCTGACTTCAGAATTTAGTGTATTTTAGTTATTTTTTCGTTGCACAATTTACAGCACAGATAGCATTCTGTGAGACAGCATCAGGCTCCAACTCCTGAAGAACTAAAATCTTACAGGTAACATTTTCTACTGAAGGTAAAATGCACTAATAGAGATTGAGTTCTTACCAGGTAAGGAATAGTCAAGCTTTTAAAATTTTCTATCAAGAAATTGAGCACTTTGTCTCGTGGCAAAGCTTCCACTTCAGGTAGGTCTTCTGTAAATATCTGTTAAATAAAATTTTATTCAGATTGGTGATTTTCTTTTTTGAAGTCCCACAGTATATTTTTCTCTGAGGCACTGAAGCCCAGCACAGCATCATGTGCCCAAAGAGTAAGCACAAGAAGTATAAAAAAAATCTGAGCAGCTTATTCAAGCACTAAGAAGTTATTTCACATCTGAAAAGACTAAAAAACATCCCCATTTCTTCCCTAGTGAACACTCTTCTCTTACAGATCCTAACACCTCCTAAATACAGGGAGTCAATTTTATAGGCAAATCAACATTTGACATTTAAATACTCAATTAGATTCTTGTGCAAAAGTGGGGCATCAGTAACATGAAATGTTGTATCAAAGGTTCCTAGCTATTTATTATAAGGTGTTCCAAGAATGCAAAAGCATAAGAAAAAGTGAGATTGACCTGCTTTATTTACTGCTAACATTAGCACAGTACTGAACATAGAAAATACAAATGATGTATTTAATTGGATTTAGCAATTCCTCAGCTTCTTACAATGAGTTACCCCATTTCCATATACTGCACTAAGAATGTCAGCAACAAGGTACCTCTTTCAATCACACTTACCTTCAGTCCATCTTCAGGAAAATCTCTTAGCACCCAGACAGAGTAGGAAAACACCAAGTGCAAGTTCTCTGTGCCTGGAATAAAAAAGCAGCAGTGCTCAATGTTAAAATCTTAAATCTCTATTCACAACACAAGCAGATGCTTCCAGAGCCAGCAAAGCTTAATTTACATGAAAATCCAGTTGCTGCTCAGGTCAAGCAAATTACTTATTCCAAAGCCACACTTTCATTGCTTCACAAACATGATTTCAAACAGAAACAAAAATGAACACAAATACTAAGTGTCACCAAATGTAAATAACCAACCAACCAACCCAACACCAAGATTGGTTGCCTTCATCACATTCCAAAAGTCTTTCCTTTCAACTTCTTTTTATTAGGGTAGAGAGGCAGTGAACTTGTCACTTGTGTAACTTCCTTCAGTCAATTTCCAGACTGTTAGTCTAATGACTTCTACAGCAAATGATCAAATACTTTATAACAAGTAGTAAAACATCAAAGTACTGAAGAAACTGGCATAGAAACTACATGACAAGTAACAGCTTCTCAACTTTTAGCAAAATGTAGGACTTGCCCCTTTAAAAAGAATACTATAGTTTGGACAATTTGGTTCACAGTACTAATAAAACATGTTAGGAAAACATGACTTTCCCCTCACCCTCCTGCTCAGAATCATTGAGGCATTCACTGCCCGAACAACAGAACACAACTACACAAGAAACAAACTTAAAGCACCCCTATAAAAAGGCAGTCATTGTTTGCTTTTCTCCATCCCACAATATTTAAAACAAGCAGCATCTTCGTATTAGCAGAATTTTAAAAATAAGTTTAAAAAATGCAGATGGTATGCACTGTGAAGTAAAATAACTGAAATAGTTCCCAGAAGAGCCAATCTCAAAGCTTCAGTAGCAAAAGTGTGACTTGGCAAATGGCAATAAACTTGTGGGTCTGAATTGTGCTGAACTCTACTAACTTTCTAAATTTACAGGGCATGCTAGCCTCACAGAGAAATTCTTTTAAAAAGACAGGACAAGTCATGGAAGTAAATTCTCATGTAAAACACAGAGTCTAACTCCTTATAAAGAAGTCCAACATTAATTAGAATAGTTCCCTGCCAAAACACTCAATCAAGCTGCCTTTGCTGAAATCCCAAGCAAATCAAACATGAAGTTAAAACCTACTCAAAACAGTGAAAATGTCAGGAGAGGAGAAGCTCATTAAATAACTACCAAAGCATATTGATCAGTATACTAAAAGGTAAACACCACGCTGCACCACAAAACACAACTGGCTCCCTCAGCACATAACATTCATCTGCATGGGAATTCACACAGGCCACAGACAGGGAATTTCTAAACTTCCTCAGCAACAAATCTTTAATTTAAATCTGGGCTACAATAGCAAAAGGTTCTGCATAACACTATTTTAAAAGACAAAAGAAAAATGCAACACAGAAAACTATCTACCACCCCAGTAAATATATAATTCTCCTGCACTAATAAAGCATATTGTTGATGGCCAATCACACAGTATTTGCTTTGATGCAATAAACAAATGCTTACTCTACTGACACAAGGCAAGTATCAAATACCCATCAGTAATACATACTTGATGACTTTAAAAGACCATAGCTACAAGGCTGGAGGAATCTGCAATTACCTGAGAACTACCTAAGAATATTTGATTAAACACCCAAAAACTGATAGAAAAAGATTCAACTAAAGAAGATTTTCTACTTTACTCAGAATGATAAACCATCACTGGAAGAAAATTCAAACTACTATGGCCCATTTTCTCCCAGTGGATATTTTCATCAGAAATAAGGAAAGTTTTCCAGTAAGATATGTAAGTTGCAACAAAGCTTGAAACCCTTGAGCTAATACTTGAAGGTTGCATTATGCAAGAAACCAAACAAGGTAATATAGATACCCTTTCAGCTTGATAGCCTCCAGAAAACTGCCAAACAGTAGGATAACCACTAAGCCAAACAAGAAGAAAAGCCTGACAAAAATACTGCTCTTCTTCATACTCACCCAAATGCTGCAGATATTGCACTGTCCTCTCATGACCCTTCAAAGGTGAGTTGGCTTTCTTTGACTGATCCACCAGTACCTGTAATGCTTTCAAAACAAAAGAAGTTAATTCCTTTGTAACTGGTAGTTCCAACATGAACCACAAAAAAGTGCATTTTTCCTGTTATGCTACTGAAGACAAAGTTTTATTTTGAACATATAGACCAAATTGTAACAGGAACAAAGACAGATTCAATCACAAAATAGTAAATAAACAGCCTCTTCAGAATACTGCTTGCTCACTGAAGTCCAAACACAACACAAAGAACATGTGCTTCTATTCCTCCTCCTCTCCCAACCTCATACTTACCTTTCTCATGCAGACCTTTTTTCTCATACAGTATTATCAGCTCACTGTATTTGTGTGCCTTCTTCAGTACATGCTCACTCTCCTCAATATGGCAGTGATTGTTCTCCAGACGTAGCAGTGGTGCCACTAGTGCTACATTTGTCTGCAAGCAAAAAGGGAGCACTTCAACTTCCTTGGAAGTGCACCTTCTAAGTGTACAGTAGAAAACACAAGTTGGTAGTGAAGGCAGGGGAGGAAGGAAGCCTCACAGCGTAAGAAAAATAAGCAATGACAGTTTAACATCTCACAGTAAGTAGGATGTTAATTTCCAGAATTTTGAGGACACAAAGCAAACAACACATCAAAGCTACTCCCCTTCAACAACAGAGGTCAGGCTTTGAAAAACATCATAACAGCCAAGATCACAGTTTCCTGCTTTTAACAGTATAAGGCAATAAAAGCATTCATTAGATATTCAAAATACACAGCCACAGCCACTTTCTTTTGACAGAGGCAGAAACCAGGAAGAGAAACATCTGCCTCATTCCCTGAAACTGCTTCCTGACCAGTGAGGAAACCAGTTAACACTCAGATTTTACACATTATTTTTAAGTCAAAGACAGACAGTTGTATGAGCATTTCTGAAGTATGTCGTTATCCTCCATCTTAAATGTTTCTTGAAGTCTGAAACCCCAACAGAGCTCACATGGCAAAGCCTCTAGGTCAGACAAACTCACATGCAGGTAACACTTTAACAGGGTGGTATCAATGATTTGTAGCAGCTTCTTTTTGGATTTGATCGTGGGTGTTCCTTCCATGAGGGGTGAGGTACTGGACTGATGATCAGAATCATTTAGCTTCTTCACTAGCTGACTCCTTTTCTGCAGGGCATCAAATGAAATTTTAACAGGAAAAGGCCATAGATTTCATAGATCTCACCTCAGCATATATAACCCACCAACTACAAAGACTAAATTAAGCCAATTTAATACTTTGTCTTAACTGTTTCCCAAAGAATTTTATTGTCACTAACTATTCAACACAAACTTTATATTACATTTATATTACGGTGTATATGTATTTTTTTGCATACTTAGAGCTTTGCAAAATGCCCAGTCTTGAGAAAATTGTAAGAAGGAAATTCTGTTAACCTGAACAGACATTTTAGTGAAGTCAGGAAACATTTAAAACATTTGGAAAACTATTTAGATTTTGCACTAGTAGGCATAAAACCTTTCCTCCTTCAGGCACAAGTTTCCTTTTATTCTAGTCAGGGTAGCAACCAAACAATTCAGGTTCCAGTTACAACAAAATGAAGAGGGCAGGAACTTACAATGCCCATTAATTCCCATTCCACCTTTTACTTCATGCCCTCAACCTATCTCCTGGATAGAGTGCCCTTACTAACAATCATTGAACAAAAACAATGAAGTGCTCGAGTCCTCTTCAGAAGGATACTAGAAATAAAATACTGGACTTGCAATCAGATCCAATCCATAAGGAAATTTTGTCCATTCACATCTGATGTTTTCCACGTATCTGTGGGGTATCTCACGTGTTGCACTTCCCCTGCTCGCTCAGGAGCTGCTGCCATATTTTCCAGCCATGAAAACAGCCCATTAAGGCTAGCATGACAGAGCTGGACTAGGTGCACTGCTTCCTGCACATCAAAGTTAACGAACAAATCATGCTAGAACTGAATAACCCTGCTCTAAAACCAGGTAGAGGAGCACTCACTTGAGTTAGGTAGTCTATCAGAGCTAAATGTGCCTTCTCCAGCTCTGCCCCAGAAAGCCCTGGCAGGGGGTTGGGATACTGTAGCTGTTTCCTGTAATCTGTGGGCAGGAGGTCAGGATACAGACCCATCACATGAGTGGGATCTATGCAAAAAATAACTGGCATTAGTAACCATTCATATTATTTTTGCAAACTTAGAGCAAGCTTATCTTTCTAACAAAGCAGTCTGCAGTCTACTTGTACATCCACAAGGTTCTAAGGCCTAAATAAATTTTGCTCATTACAGAAGAGAAGATAAAACAACACAAAAGAAGCAAGAGTAAAACATATTTCAAAATCCAAGCACAGGCACTTCCAATCTGTGCACTTGGCACACTTGGAGGACAAGCCATTATTTTAATCTCACTGCTCTTCTTGCAGAATCCTACCATTAACCACTCTGACACTAAGACAGGATTTCTAGGTATAAGCAATGTTTTAATAGAAGATTTACTGTGCTTTTGAAACAGGAACTAAATAGTACCATCTGTAACTAACATACAGTCGTTTTCACAGGATTTAAGCAAATTCAAAATTACTATCCTCTAATTTAAGCTCAAAATACTTTGAGTTCTCAGTCCTTGTCTTTCACTGTAGTTTTCCAAAGCAAAAATTACGTGTCATGAAAATAAGTTCTAGGTTTAAATGCACATGAGAATTCTGTCACCAGTAAAAAGAATCTCAGTCTTAAGCACTATTCCATGGTACAGTTCAGTCTTCAAGCACTCTTCCAACAGCCCTAGTATAACCTAGTATCAGACTACTGTGACTTCCAAAAGCACAGGAAAGTTTCCTGGTTTCAGCATCTTGGGTAAACCAAGGGTTAAGGGTCCTCATCTGAGTCCGATGATTTTGCAAATCTACAGATGAAGTTACAAGTAGGCTTTTAGCAGCTGCTGAAATATTCAACTTCAAAGGGTCTGTGCACATACTGTGCATGCTTTAAAATACCCTGGAATACAAATATATTCTGTAAAAAGGGAAAACTCCTGACTTAATTTACTAAGCATTGTTATTTAATTGTACTTAACTGTGTAGTTAATTAAGTTATTAAGTAATTAATCACAAGCTCCACCAAAAAATAACTAGACAGCTGCTCAGGCAGGCTATTTGCTGTTCACAGGGGCCTGGTCTGCACAAGATAGCACTGTTTTAAACTAAAACAAAACAAAAAACAAACAGAAAAAAGCCCATAAAATATCCAGTGAACTTGTTTTCATTTCTCCTAATTTAAGTGATTCAATGCCAACCCAAGCATTTACCTGTACCAAGCTTGGCAAAAACTTGCATGGATTCATCAAATCGCTTCTGGCAGAAAAGGTTGAAGGCAAAGAGGTTCTTTATGTGGTGAATTTGTTGTCGCTTCTCACTATCTGAATCATCTTTCATTTCCTGCATACATACAAATTAACAAACATTAAAAACTTGTACATGAGAGAGAAACACCCTAGAGAATTAACAGGAGCATTATCCCGTGGAGAGAGTAGGAAGAAAAAAAACAATCTCTGAAAGTGAATACTGATGGTGCCTGTCTATGTTTATTGTGCACTGAGATAACCTGGAAGGTCTGAAAGCTGCCTCAGGTTACCTGTACACCTGTTCCCTCACAGCAAATGTCTCTTCACTCATTTGCCTTTTCAAATTGTTTCTTCCAAGTCAGCAATTCAAAATGCAATTAATTAAGGGGAGTTTCCAGAAAACAAATTCTAACACAGTATGAACAGTGTAATTAAAGATACTCCATCAGTATCTCTAATAAATTATTGTTTCAGGAGTAATATTACCCCAAAAAAGGTCATGTGACAAAACTCACAACACTAAAATACACTGTTCACAAGCAGAGAAGACTCTGAAGCTCAAATTATTTCAAATTCTAAAAGAAGGTAACCGATTAAACAGCTAAGAGATACAATCTTTCATGTACAAGATGATTTCTCAAAATCTGCACCACAATAGATCAACATGGAATAAAGGCATCACAAAACTAAAACTTCAGTTAAAGATTACCAGTTTGTGCAAAGTGGACAGTTGGGAGGTTACACTGACTGACTGATTGATTAGTGGACTCACTACAGTTCAGCAGATGGCAAACATCTTTTTGTGTACTTTTACACAATTTTATCCACTGCAAACTCAAGTTTTTGAGTACTTACTGCCAACTGCAAAGCCAACTCAAACTGTTTGTCCTGCAGAAGCTGCTGGATCTGTGTGGCTATGGACACTGGAATGAGCCTCCAAACAAAGTGATTACTTGCCACATATATAATGTTTGCGCTGTAAACAAGAAAAAAGTCAGTTACTAAGTTTCAGTGCTCAGAAAGAAGCAATACCCTATCCTAAAAGAAACCAAATAATACAATAATACAAACACATATAAGTCCAAGAGCACCTGGAGCATTATTGCAAAGCAGAAAGAAGACTGTATCTCCAGCTTCACAACTTAAAAACCCTCAACTCTGTCCTTTCCTCCTCAAGGTATGGCCTCGACCGATCTCCATAAAAACCCAACAAATTGCTTCAGTGCTATATCTTAAGGTGAGAGTTAGAAAAGCTGCTCTTGTCCCAGTTTTTCAAAGTGCTACATAAAGCCAGCCTGAGAGCAGCGATAAGGAGTTCTATCAATACCCTCCAGAGGTGATGAAGCGTGGCCTCTGCAGCTCGATGCTCTGCACCAGCAGCCGGGGTTCGAAAGTGCGGATCTCCACGTACCTTGGCAGAACAGCAATGATGTAGGGAGGCTGGTGTTCTAGTCATGAAAGAAGGGAAAAAATTCAGTTGATTGTTCTCAAGTATTCCTTGAAACAAGCTGTGACTTAAGGCTTCTCTTCAATTTTTCATCCCCTTCAAATGTTCCCCTTTTTCATATCCAAAACAAAACTCAGTGCTCGATACTGACAGCAATTTGCCAACAGACTCCTACCAAGCCTTCTTCTCATCCTTCACCATAAAGAAATTCTGAGGTGCCCAGAAATACAGTGGTTTAACACACTACCTTCCATTTCAGACCTTGTCCCTTTATAAAAGATATGGAACACACCTATTTTATGAGGAGAGAGACCCACAGACCACAAGCAAAAAAGGCTAAGAAGCAAAAAACAAATGCATGAAACCTTCCCCAGACTACAACTTAGAATACTGTAGAAACTGTCACACTCCAAATCCTGCTGGTTTCAAAATACTGTAAACATAATGATTTTGTCACACACACAAGAGAAAAGAAGTAAATTTAAACCAAAGACAAACTGCTAATTCTCACCCATGGCTATAGGAATATCTGTCCAATTCAAGGCACATTTCTGAGTACAGACTCCTTCTTCATTAAGAACAACCGTTAGATCATCTTGGCCAACTGCAACTTTTCCATCTGCTACAGGAGCTACCAGTGGTTCCAGCTGCTTCCCTGTGGGAAACAGTTCTTTGATGGATCCTTTTCCATCCACCTAGGATAATAAAGAACATAAAAATTTTAAAAAATGTTTTTCAAAATAACCTTTCCTTCAAAGCTGCGTAAGACTAAAGCAAAAACCCCTAGACGGATTTTGTAGCCCAGGCTAATCACTAACAGGACAAGTGCAAATTTAAAGAGAATCAATAAAAGTATCTGCACATCATATTTTATTCTGCTTAGCATCATTCTGAAATTAAAAAATTACTACATTTGTGTCTGAGATGACAGTAGCTGACCACATCATTCATACCAGTTTATAAAATGCATAATAGCAGAGCAACAAAATCAGCTGAAGTATCCAAACACTTCATTTTGACCAAAATTTTTAACACTGTTTTATTCTGGCATAAGTGTCCTGCCACACTAAAAAAAAAACCTAACTAAAAGCCTAGAAACCTGCCTAGCCATTTTCCCCTGCCCACTCATTATTTTGGCCACATGCTATAGCGGGAACTGAACTCACACAAAAACCTGCTGCCTAATGAGCTGATATAACAACCAAAACCCAAGAGAATCCTTCTTCAACTCCAGCTACACATT
The DNA here is from genome assembly GCA_013397375.1 of Toxostoma redivivum. Classification (NCBI taxonomy): domain Eukaryota; kingdom Metazoa; phylum Chordata; class Aves; order Passeriformes; family Mimidae; genus Toxostoma; species Toxostoma redivivum. The sequence continues at coordinate 604,349 of VXBI01001826.1, read as the reverse complement.
CCTGCTGCTTCCCTTGCACTACAGCTCAAGCATTTTATAAATCACCAGCTAGCCACCAGAAAACACCACCACAAAAATATGTACTTTTCCTGCCTATTTAGTGAAATTAAGTTATTCAAGGACAGGTTAGTCAAGCACCAGAGCCAACCCAAAGGAAACAACTTGGACAACTGGCACCCAGGTTGCTTGAGCAGCTGCATAACTACTCCCATCCCTAGAATGGCAGGAACCAACATCTAGGAGAGCACTGCAGAAAGGCACCCCTTCTTTTGTGAGCAGCATCAATTTCGAGTGCCTGTAAAAATTATGTGTAGTTTTCCTTTTGATTACAGAGCAGTGCTGCCACTCATGTAAGTACGTGTACATGCGGGGTGCACCTCATCTTCATCTTATTTTCCTATAATATCTGCAGAAGCCAATTGTAAAGGCAGAAAAAAGAATAAACTATAGCTGTAAATAAAGTCTAAGTGGAAACTGTAATATTAAATTAACAGTAAGTTCAGAGACTTTCAAACTATAATAGTTCAGCTAGAGAATGAAAAATGAAAGAATGGTCAAGCTTCACTGTATGCCAGATGAGTTATTCTTGGTCTCTTTGTCCTTTTAGAGCTAATCTCATTTCTTAGTATGTTAAATAAAATGCAAACTGAGCTTACACAGACCGTTGCCAAAACAAAATGTATCTTGTCCAATTCCTTTTTTCTGCAAGAGCTGCAAACACTGGGCTCAACAGCAACAAACAGAAGATCACTTCCTGACAAATATGCATTTAAAGGACAGGCTTACACTGCCCTTTCCAAAACCACAAATAGCAGGAGTACCAGCTGTTTTTCATAAAAGCTAAATGTTTTTCATGTTAGCTAAATTCCTGAGCACAGGAGCAGCCTCCATAGTGTCTACTGCTACCCAAATCTTCTTAAAACACCATTACACAGCCCCATCTTACCCGTATCAGGTAATAGTCCCTTTTGAAGCCTACACAGATGGAGTTTTCACACCAGGCCATAGACTTGGGTACATCAGGTACACTGAAGTCCCCCTGAGGAAAACAGGTTGAACTGGTTGTTATCAACAGCAAAAGTCAAATCTGGCAACACAGAGTGTAACAGGCTGCTCTCTTGTCCACACCATATTCCCCAGCATCTGTGCCCAGCATCTACTGCTCAAGGAATGGCAGTATTCAGAAAAAAGGCTAGAATCATGTACAGTAAAGAAGTGTGCTCTGAGTTAGCTGATCATTTTCTAGTAGAAAAATTTCTAGTAGAGCACTGTAGCTGAAAAAGCCTCTACCCACTTCAATTAGTTATTTTTTTTCATTCCAGTATTCACAACTGCAGCTCTCTATATTTGTCAGTAACTATCTTCTGACTTAAAGGCATGCTTGAAAAACTTCAAGTAGATGTGCACCCACTTCCATACTGTTTTTGTAAGGTATGCATGCTAATACATTTCACTGACTTAAGTACCTAAAGTGTACTATAACCAGAACATTAAAATACAGGACACAGCCCTTATTTTAATTTTAACTTATGAGACTGTATTAATGCCATTAACTGTGATTTCAAACACTTTCACTTCTATTTGCTGTTTCATTGTTAAATCTCTGCAGGACCAACCATCAGTGTTTTGAAAGTCAGCAGTGCCTCTGAGTAACAGGGACTGCATGGCAAGCAGTAAAGAGCAATTCCCCTCCCTGCTGAGACATCCTGGCTACAGGAAGAACACAACTCACCTGCAGCTCATGGAACTCTCTGTCCTTCCAGAAATAAAGCTGTAGCTTCTTACGCACTGCCACACACATCCTCAGCACCTCTTCCCCTGTATCTGACTGCTGTAAAAACACACAGGTCTAACTCACAGGCACTCACAGAGAGGCACCTAAGGCAAAATAAGGCCAAAAGAAGCCTCTGCTAGAAGCAAAGCTGCCCACTGAACACCAGCTTTCTTCATCAATGCCAGAAGGGCATTCCCTAAAAAAGGAAGCGTGGGAGGGGGAGGAAGGAGGCAGGGGAAGTGGCAGGATACTCAAAAACGAACTTTGACAGGGATTGTGACATCAAGGAAATAAAAAACAAAATAAAAGAGCACCAAAAGCATACACATGCACAGAGAAAGTAAGTAGAGAGTCATCAGTCTAACGCTGAAACTAGGATAAATAGCTGGAACTCTATGCAATATAGGAGAGGTGAGGAAATGGAATAACACAAAGAATGTGTTACTCTAACAGATAAAACCATGAACAATCTAATAATCTAACCTGCTGGAAAAGTTTCTTGACAATAAATACAAGGAAAGCTAAGTGCCTGGACACACAAACAACAAGCCACTTTGCAATGACCAGATGTAAAGGTGCTCTGAAAGACATCAGTTTCCATGTCTAGAAAATCCCAAGTACTTCCTAGAAAATATTTAACACTGAGCTCCCAAGGGGCAAAAAGATAATAAATGATGAAGAGCACTAAACCATCTCTTCTGATTATGAAAAAGGTGCCTGAACAACATGGGCAGGCTAAGAAACTCACTTGAATAGAAATTAGTCATTTAATGAACCAGAGCATATGAACAGAGAACTGCTACACCTTACAGAACCATTTTAAGGCTTGAATCTACCACAACTGCTCTAGGACTCGTTGGGCCAATAAAGATAAACAAAAATGTAAAAAAACCCAGTGACAGAATTGCTTGCAGAAGGAAACCACAATGAGCTAGTACACTGACAATGCAAGGAAAGGAAATGGCTTTTATATTAACGGGACCTTTCAAAAAAGCAGAGTCAAAGTTAATACAGGACAAAGATGTTTTGAAGTCTTGTATCAAAAGTTACAATCACAACAGGCACAGGAAAATACCTTGTGAAGGAGAGTAAAAAAATAATTAAAAATGGTTGCCTTAAATAAATGCATTAATTAAAAGGTATTAATTTTAAAAAGCACTAGCACCCAATAAATTTTTATCTAATACAAAATTAACAAACCTAATCTATACAACCACATGAAAAAGGAATCCTTATTACAAACAGAAAGGAGATCTGTGCAGCTGTATTCCTCCCCTTACCTGGAGATCACAAGTGAAGAGAGATGCACCTTTTGCCTTCGAAATTGTGGTAATTTGTTGAAATGTCAACAGGTCATGGACGTAAATGTTATTTTCTGTTTTAAACAAAATTCCAATTATTATTTAATATTTAATACATGTAGAGTCATTGCTAATTCAAACAAGTTACTGTATTTTATGTTTAAATAAAAAGAACTTGTGAAACTAAGAGTTACAAGAAATGAAAAGTGTTTTCTCAAAAGTTGAAAAATGCTAAGGCACATACAAATATAATAAATGAAGAAAAAAGGACTAACACCAGCATTGGTAAAACTACAGGAAGGTGCTGCTAACCAAGCAGGGCAAGGCAGAGTGGAAGGGACAGCAAGAAGGCCAGAACAGAGTGAGTTCAAGATGGAAGACTGCATGAACAAAGACCATTTTGAACGGGCTCCTGAAATTAGTGGAAAGTGAACAGCTGAAAATGCAGGATACTGTGGTCAAGTGTTTGTATGCATGAGGATACAAGCAGCAGAAATCTACATATGCTGGAGCTGGAAGAGCCAAGACTTGGAGATCATAAAGAAGGGAGTAGGAACATAAGCAAAAAAAGACATTAGAAGATCCTAAGTTAAAGAAAGCCAGAGCCAAGCAAACTTAAGTATTCCACAAGATATTAGAAGATCACATCTGCATATAAAGTGAATTCTGTGCAATATATCAATGGTAAGTTTGATACATCGAGCAAATTTAGTCAGAAGCTTTAGTTTCTATCATACAGAACACACACATCTGCATGCAGATATGTGCACATATAGATGCCAATACAAACTGTATTTTACACAGACACTTCAGAGCGTGCATGTACTTCTTCATTCCTAATCACAAATCAGCATTAATGCTTTTTTCTCCAAGCTGGCAAAGCTGCTTCTCAATCTACACTGCTTAATGCTTCCTCTGCAAAATGCACAGCTAAGTTCTACACAATGACTCCTCAACAACCAGGCTACTATGCAGGTGTGTGGAAAAGGTGCCACATTCAGACAAGTAACTGCATCAAGAAGAACTCATTGCATATAAAACACTTTTCTTCACTTACCTAATAGACTGACCAAAATTTTAAACTGAGAAACAACATGGATCTGAAAGGGAGAATGCTGTTAGTGAGCCCATTCATAAACTAAAACTCTGAACAAGGCTTGATCATAGATATAATAATGAGAACAGCAAGGCAGTTTTCCATGCACAACCTTCCTTCAGCTACTGCAACTCAAGTTACACTCACTTTTCACAAGTTAGCACATAGCACTTGCAACCCAAGCTAGTAAAAAAAGCTGTAACATTGGTATGTTACTAGTACAAAAGTACTTCTAAAGCATACACAGAGTATTTCATCCTGAAAGAGGATACATAATCTTTAAGGTGTTTTTCCTGGAATCAATATAATCATTGAGTGCAAGTTCTCAAAAAAAAAAAAAAAAAAGGCAGGAAGACTGGCACTTACTTTACTTCTATATTTCAAGTAAGTGGAATTACAATCACATTCCTATAGGATATCATCTGAGAGTCAAATAAGACATTACAGTCTGTTGATGTATTATCATAATTTCTACAAATATTCTCAGTCAGAGCAACTGAAGACCTATTGCTAACAAAATAAACCTGCAAGTTCCATTTCTTTGGTTTCTGCTTTAGCAATCAAGCCAAGCTTATTCTTGTTATGGGAAGAGTGGACAAAAACATCTAGCTGTTACACCTCTAAGAAAAATCTATAGCTTTGTGAAATTTTTTTGTTAAGCACAGCAGAGATTGCAGATGTACATTTGGTATTTCATTTATTGGCTGAAAGCTGTCTCACATCAAGAAAATGGTATTTCCTACCTGTTGAATTTTCTTTGAGAAGTTCTTGTTGGATTTCTCTAGTGTCACTTCAAACCTATTGCAACCTACCAGAAAGATTGAAGAGGTTATATAAACGGAAGTTGCTCATGACTGTGTATATCTCACACTAATTACAAATAATTATGAAAGCAAACTTGGCCACTTAACAATGACACTTTAACATATCTGTGCTAACTTTTACATCACAGCTAAATACATCAGAGGGTCTTCTACACAGGTGAAATGTAAATTACACTTCTTTTACCCAGCTGAGGGCCTCAAAAGCAGTTACATTATTTCTGCCTTGCCCAAGTTTTACATTACAAGCATTATATTTAAGTAATTTGAAACCTAGAGATACAGAGATACCCATAAAGGCTTTATCCACACTAATCAAATATCAGCAACTTTAATTTCTAGGGTGCCCACCACTGCAAAATAGACAAGGAATAAACAATACATCAAGAAGGTTTAAAAGGAGTTTTAGGGAAAAAGACTTACAGACACTTTCTGATGACATAACCTCTCCTGGCATTGATGCAAAAAAGGGGGAGAAATTTACCATGTGAGATAAGACACTAACAACTTAAGACTAGTATGTTCCAATTGCACAGACATCTTGCAAGTTTCAGAAAAATCAAGCTGAATTCCGTCTCTAGAATCCAAGTAGCTACAAATTAATATCTTTCGAAAAACTGATCAACTTGGAAACTTACATTTGGTGTTTACTGTGCCATGCTGTGCCAAAATATTGCTGCACTCAAAACATCAGTTTTTACATAATAGCAGGCAATGTGAAATACAAACCTCTTTAGCGAAAATCGATTTTAACTACACCAAAAATAGAATAGCTCTATTTGCGGCAATCCTAGAATAGACTACGAGCACTTAGCACTGTCAAAGAGGCAGGGAAAGAGTAAATACCTGACAAAACTAGTTAGTATTTATCCCTCTTCCCCATCCATGATGCTCATGGACCCACTGAACAGATTTGCTCTCTCACTAATCGAGGCTGTCATTAAAAGATGACGCACATCAAAACTCTGGCAACTCATACACTGCACTGCTTTTACACATATTTGTACACCACATTCATAAAAATTACAGTCACTAACTATAAATTTAAACACGGAGAAACCTGAAATAAAACATACTTTACATACATGAAATTTTATATAGGAAAAAATCAGCAATTAATTAAATTTATGTTAAAATGACTACAGCCTCTAAAAGAGCAGGAAGTAAAAATAACAATCAACCTTTTGGTGCCATTCTCAAAATCAACTTACCTGCGTCTTTCTTGATCCTGTAAAGCAGAAGATGCCCTTGTTTGGTACCAACAAGGAGCCATTCCTCTACAAAGACAGGAAAGAAAGAGTCTAATTAGTTCAACAAATACTGCCCTTCATAGCTATGCTGGTTTTGGCTTGGGTAGGGTTAATTTTCTTCACAGTGCCTATTATGGGGCTGTGTTATATTTGTCAGAACATTTGGAAACTTGCTTCAAACACCAAAAGGGACTTTCTGTAGTGACTATACAGGTCTCCTATTATCTCTCCAGTGGAAGTGCACAGAAATAACTTCAACTCTCACGAGAGGATAGCCAAAGATCAAGCAGTAAAACAGAATAAACAGCCTGACCACCACATTCCACTAGTTCATATAAAAGTAAAGAAGCAAACTATTGCATCTTGTGTGCAATCAAAAGAGGCAATAAACCATTCTTCAGATATAATTATATCTCAGAGAGGAACAGTGCTACGTAATGGGAAGTACTGCCAGAAACAAAAACAAGGAGATTATGTGGGTTGGATTGTTAGTTTTTGAAGTCAGGCTTTTAAAATGTCTCTCTAGAATGAATAGTCAGCTATGTTTGGAAGGACAGCGGCAGATTTGCTTAGGTAACATTTGGATTTGTTGGACAACCAAGAACCATTCAAGATTTATAAAAGAGGGCCTTTATATACAAACTGTGGCACAGTTTCAGACTCTTTCTTCTTTACAGCATTTACAACATACAAAAAGCATAGAATCTTTAAAGCACAGAATCCTTAAAGAATCTTTTGTCATGGAATATGACAAAATTGCTTCCTCACTGCATATAGGAAAGCAGCATATATTAATATTTCCTTCTACATCTAGTACTTCCTCATCACCAAAGAAATTTGCATTTTCATAAAATCTTGTTTCCTGCGAGACCTTTCTTCTAGTACTTGGTAGAAACACCGTAGAGACAGAGTTACACATCTTTTTTACAAAACCACACCGCTGAAAGACTGTATGTTTAGGCTTTTGTCCCTAGTTCAGGAAAATAAATGCTTTCAAAGAGAGAAAAAGATAAAAGCTGCATTGCAGGAATGAACTGTCTTCACATCCTCTCCAGTACGTAACTCCATCATAAACAATCCATGTATATAACAGAAGCATTATCATTCAGGATATAATTCTTAAAACAATTAATCGTGGTGACAATTCCATAGTGTGTGAAGCTTTTTAAAACTGCCGATTTTGCATGATGGTAGTACATTCGATGGCACCTGCTCACAGCTTTGAAAAGCCTTATCAAGCCTAATCATTAGGACAGCTGGTGCAGTCACCTGACCAAAATCTTGACTCTCAAATCCGCCCAAAAATATAACCCACAATTATGTATCTCTAACATATGCGAACATATCTGAAACCTAAGACGTCAACACACCACCGGCCCCCCAAATTAAGTTTAACATAGGGAATGCTTTTTTAGCAAGAAAGTAGGCAGCCCAGGGTTACAGCCCCGGGAGTCCTGGCAGCCTCCCCGCAGCCGGGCAGGGCAGGGCAGGGGCACCCCAGGAGCGGAGCTCGGCACCGCCGGGGCCCGGGGCGANCCCGGCCCGGCACCGCCCCGCTTATCCCGGCTCCGCCCCGCTTGTCCCGGCTCCGCCCCGCCCGGCCTGGCACCGCCCCCCTTGTCCCGGCTGACTCCACAGTGCTTGCGCTGCCCCGGGGCGTTCCGCCAGGAACGACGCCCCGTCCCAGCCCCACAACCGGGGCTCCGTGCCAGCACCAAACAGCCCGCCCCGGCGGCTGGGGCGCGAACGGGAAACGCGGGGCGGCACGGCACCGAGGGGACCCTGACATAACCCTTGGGCATCTTCATTCTGCCCGAAGAGAGAACAGGCTGTAGGACACACGTCTGTCCAAATCGTCACTACAGGAGGCGTCCGGTTGTCATTGGCTACCATAAACCAGAGAAAGTAGGGAAGGCACCCGGGATGCAGAGCCAAAAATTGACGTGCATTACCTGCAGCAACTAGATGAGAACAGCGAGGCGCATCTTGCAACCAAATGTCTATTTTTTGAGGTCGTAAATTGTATTTTAATGAACTTATGAATTTGGCCAGTGAATTTCAGTCTCCAGGAGGAAACCTTTCTTGTTAGTTTGTCCTTTCCAGAATCGGCCACGGTTGCATTTATGTTTGTCATGGAGAGGTGCAACATTCACAATCACTGACCTAGAAACTAAACCAAACTCACAAAGCACATGGTACAAAATTCTTCAAGCATCTTTACTAAGAGACCAGTTTTAGAAAACAGGGACTGAGGATGCTCTGTGCTGGAAGATCAAAGCACAGGAATGGGAGAACAAGCATACCATTCTTCCATCCAACTTCTTTCCTGCTCAGGAATGAACATTTTGTGCTGAAGCACAAAACTGTGCTAAGTCAGATCCCCCTTCACAGACAGCAAAACTGCGAATTGCCAAAGGTTTTATAGCTCAGGCATATAGCTGGTCTTTTTAACCAAGGATCCCTACAAAAGGAAAAGGAACGTCACACCGATTTAATTAAAGGAAATGTTTAAATAACACTGGGTAATAATGAATTCACATGGTTGTAGTCTAGAGAGCAAGTGATTTGTGTAGCATTACCCTCTTCAGACTGTAAGATGTAGTATACAATTTAAAATACCATATACAGTAAACACGAGGACAAATAAAGCCCACAAACTCACACAGCCCTAACATCTGCAGAATAAGATAAACATAACCTTCCCCACGTCTTGTGATCCTGACTCACTCTGTGCCTATCAAGCCTCTTGCATTTCTTTACCAGGGCATGTGATCTCTTACTCAGTCCCTCCTTTGGAGCTCCTAACAGGGACATCTTGTCACCCTAACAAAAAGCTGGTCAACATCATCTTCTTCACTATGTTCCCAGTTTTCCATATAGTACGCAGATGTAGGCTACAGTTCCAACTGCCACTTGTCACAAATAAACAACAAATCCATACAGAACTAGTCAGGCACAAGAACTCTAAAACACTTCTATCAGGCCACTTACTTTTTCTGCAAGCAGAACATTATTACTAACAGCCTTTTGAAGGACTCTTGCAGATCTCAGACCCAAGACTAGATCTTTTCTCCCTCTAGCTCACCAAGTCTTCAACAGTTTGCATGGTTTGCTTTTAGAAGAAGGGGTATACATTTGAATTGTCTTCCCTGACTACATAATTAAAGGCAACAACCTGCAAGATTTCTGGTTTCAAGCATTCAGGCAAGCTAGCTCACTGAAGCTTTCCTGAGTTTTTCCAAGTCATGGAGCCAGTACGACTTTAGGAGCAAGGTGAAGTTTCAGAAGAGGCAAACATCTCTCAGGACAACCAGCAAACCTGACCAAACCTGATGAGGGAGAGGCCACCTTGCTACAACCTGCCAGCACACCTTTTTGCTCCTCACCCACGTCTCATCCACTGCCATCTCTCTTGCAATGACAGTGCCATAGCCTGCACAATTCTGTGGGAGCTGGGCTCTCACACAGCTTCTCCCAAAGACTGCAGTCAAGTCCCAGCACATGCCTGTTGTAGGCTAGGAAGCTGTTGCTACTTTCCAACAATACAGAAACTCTGCTGAACAAATGAAAAAAACAAAAATTGCTAACTAAGGGGTCAAGCTCCCTGTGTAATTCAGGACAACTTTAAATACTGCTGGAAGTGAGTACAAGAATGGAAAGGTAGAAGGCTGCAAGGATTGCCTAAGACCCTGTAGTCAGAGGCTGAAAGCAACACACAGCTATTAGGTTTATTTTAGCTTTTAAATTATTAATTAAACTATTAATACAATTAAGGAAAGTGGTTGGTTCTTTAACTTTTTTTCAGAAATTTATTATTTGCCCTATCTCCATTAGCTTTTCAAATGGCAGACTTCAATCCTGAAAAGAACTGTTGGGAATAACTGCATTATATATACCACAGACTAAGAGCTAAAATCAGGCAGCTTTCTGAAGGTGGTAACACTTCATGTGAGAGAAGAGGGAGCAAGAAACTGGAAGGACACAATGTGAGCCTTTCTATTCTTTGCCTAGCCTTTATTAAATAGTACATACAAACTTTTGTGCTTGCAGTAGAGAACATTTTTACCTATTTGTTTCAAAAAACCCAAACAACCCAAAACAATAGGATTTCTTTAAAAATGAAAACAAAACAAAAAAAATTAAATAGCAAGCTTTGTGTAGCTTTATTTCACAAAATTTCCTCTCCCCAAAAGGACATGGAGGTAATATTTTTTTTCATCTATATCAATTAAGCATAGCAAATTAGAAGTGTTTTCTAATTAAAGATTCTATCTGTGGCCTGAAGAGGATGGCAGAAGAGCTCCAGCAACCCTTGCAGAAGCAGTGAGGTGCTACAGCCACAGCTTTTTTTTCTCTGCCCCTCTGCCCTCCTCACAACCCAGCTAGCAGAAGATGCTATGTCCTTGTGCCTCAGCTACTGTACTGTAAAGTGCCATGTTTCAGCTTGAACTGCTGATAAAAGGGAGCTACAGCTAAGCTACCAAACCTTACAGTGGAATGAATGGAGTACAGGCACATCTTCACTTCTGCTGACATAGCCATGAGAAGAACCAGAAAAGCTGATGCTCTATGCTGTTCCAGCAGCAGCCATATCTGCTTCCTAGACACCCAGCAGCTGCTTGCCTCCTAATCATCAGTTTTAAAGGTTATGAACCCAAATTAGAGCTTTTGTCATATAGTCCATGACAGGTTTCCATGAGGAAGTTATTGCAACTTCAGCTGCTGCAGCCAAGCAGAAACCAGAACATTGTCCAAAAGCCCTTTTTTCATTTCAAAAGGAGAAACAAAATGCAATTATATAGAATAGAAACCTGCAACTTTGACTGAAACACAGTGATCTCAGAGTACCTCTTGGCCACAGGGACCAGTTGGGACAGGAAAGCCCAGCATCAAATCACTTACACGGGAAGCAATTCTGTACAGACACTGGGAACAGAACTATCCCAGCGCTGTGGACTCTCCATAAATCCTCTTTCAAGTAAGGCAGGCAGTGCTTACACCCTCAGAAAGCAATGCCATCTTCTCATAGAGGAGTGCCAACTTCTTGGTAGGAGATGTTACACATAAAAGGAGAAGAGTTCAGCTGGAACATCCACTTCCTATGTGCTTAACATGTAGTCAAGCACTTGTGGAGCACTGCAGGAGTGGTTCTGGTGATGTTTGCTTTCGTTGTTTTATTTGTCGGGGTATTTTTTCAAATTAATCATGCAACACATGAAAGGTAGGGGCAAATCATTTTTCCAGGCATCCACCACATTGCCGGCAATGAGATGTGCCACAACAGCAAGTGTGTTAGCTCTAGGCAGCTGTTACCTACAGGTCAATGGCATTTAAAATAGAAAATCTTTCATACACAGTGTTATGAATAAAATTGCACTTGATTTTGTTAAAAACTCATATCACTGTAACTTTTCCAAATATTTCCTTTCTGGCGTCTTAATTTTCTTCATCAATAGGAGCTTCTCTCTAAAACTCTCTTGTGCATAGTGAACATGACATACAACAGCAGTTGTTATCTACCAGAAAATGGGTCTGTTGTTTCTTCAGTGCTTATTTCTATCTGTTCCCACCCTCCCCCCAAAAAGGTACAGGCAGTTCATCTCTAAATGTCAATTTTAACATTGAAATATAAACTCCTCAAGCAGACATTAGGAATTTTAGTTTCACAGATTAAATATTTGAAAAGTTACAGAAGGTGCTGGAATAGTACACATGTCAACAGCTTAAAAATCCAAACTTGCAGCAACTTTAAATTCAAATTTCCAAAAGGTTTATAATGTCCTTGTGAACTTCTTCCACAGCAAGACACCCTCCATGACATTAAAGCATCAAACTTTCAAGGCTGAGATCAAGAGACTAATCAGCAGGATGCACTTGCTCCACCAAGCAACTTTAAACAGAGGTGTCTCCACTTCCAAGACCAAAAAGCTACTCCTTCATTCCATTTTGGACCTTTCAAAGTGGGTAATCATTCTTTCCTGGAAAACAAAATACCCAATCTTGTAATTTTTCCCCCACAGATTTACATTATTCAGAACATGCACATTCACTACAAATGACACTCATATGTGTTTTGTCACAGCAACTTACACAGCAGATATACCACTTATTTCTTTAAAAATGAATAGAATACATATTTAGAATACATTTGTACTCTTAAGAAGTTGCACCATGGTTGTTCCCACTATCCTTTCCCTCTTGTAGTATTTTACTGTTGCACTGACATGAGCAGAGTCCAGTTCTAATAAGTCAAGACCTTATCAGCTGACTCATGACTCCCCTGGCATGTCAGAAGACTAATTTGAACTCAAGATTACTTTACTGACCTCATCTGAATCCAGAAGAGCTGGAAGAGCACTGCAGTGGGCAGAAAAAGAAGTAAAAATAATTAGAGAACATACTAAGAGCATATTGACAACCATTTTCAACCTTAAGCTGCTTTTTAGGGCACAGAAAACAAACAATGAAGACAGACCTTCCACTTTAACAGAAATTAAGAAAGACACAAAAAAAGCCCAAGGAGTATTCTCAATGACCTTCACAGTTTTAAAATTCTTTTTTATTATGACGCTTATTATCAACTGAACAATTTTCAAGTTGCCATGAAATAAGCTGTTTCACTCATACTGCTGAATTGCACTGAAGACATTTACAATATGGGACATGTTGTAAAAACATGTCCCAGAAGTCAAACAAGTTCCACTGGTACTTCAGCCTTTCCAGCTACAATAGATCTCCCACCTATTGGGATCTTGGCTCTTCACAACCGTGGTCACACTCTCAGAAAGAGAAAAATCTGCAGCAGATTACTTCAAAATGCCCTTTCCTAACTTACACCAGTCTAGTCCTTTTTTTCTTAAGGAATCCTATTAGTCTTCAAAAAATAAGCATTAAAACTGGGAAAACCAAATTCAATTGAGAAAATGCACTTTATTTCCTCTTAAAACTTCACCTAATTTGTCTTTACCTAAGTTTAAGCAGTTTCATACTTGGATCCAGATCCTCTGCCAAAATTTCCTGTTCAAATTTGTCAATGCACTTATCCATGAACTTCGATTTTGTTATGAAAAATGTAGACACAGGCACTGACACTTCTAGCATGTAAAAGTTATTGAAAGCAGAAGAGATAGTGTACATAGCTGACTATATTACCACGAGCACAAAAATGACATCAGATGTTCCAGATAAAACTGAAAACTGGATTACATTATTCCATGGTTTACATTCAGCAAGATACTCAAAGGTCTTTTCAGAGCACTAGAAAGGGGTTTGTTTGTTCTTTGTTTTCTGGATTTATGTATATTGTTTTAACTTTAGTAAAATGCAGACCAGTCTGTGGTTTCACATTCCAAGAGACTGTTCCTCAAGTCAGCCTGTGTGCAATCCCAGCAGACTGCATACAAGGGATCAGAGGCCAGTGCCAGGCTGGACCCAATGATAAGTGATAGGGCATTCTAATGTGTTCCTGTGGCAAAGGAACCTGCCTTTATTGTGACTATAAAAATACTCACACATCTGTCACTGAAGAAGGAACATTCTCCTCTACCCACTTCAGGTCATCCTCTTGCTACAAGTATAGAAATTAAACAAAAAACAGAAGTCAGTTTTTCCACAATGCTGTCATATGCAAGCCTTTTTCTTCTCAACCTACTTGACAAAAACCAACGTGTTTATAATGTCAGTTAAAAAATTAAAAACAAACAAACACAAAAAAACTACTTCAATTTGACTTCTGGATTAGAGAAAACACATTTCAAGGAAAAAAATCAAGAAAAACCCACCCACTTGCTGTGAACTCTGCAGCAATCCTCACCACTACCCCCTTGCAAAATAGAAAAGTTTGATTTCATCTTATCTATCCTCAGTAAGTAGTATACAGCTGCAACCAACCCTTGAGAAAAACAATGCTAATGACAAAAAGACCATTGCTATTTTAATGAATTCCTACAGATTCTTTCCACTTTTAAATTTATGCATGAATTCTATGAAAAGATCTTAAGAGATATTTTAGGCTCCTAGATGAATGTGAAAACATCTTTCTTATAAGCCACATGAAAAAAGTGCATCCTCCCCCAAAGTATTTAGGTAGGTACATAAAAATATACACATCACCCTATTCATGTAATCTATCACAAATATCAAAACCAGAGGGCAAATTACTTAAAATATGGCTCAGCCTCCTTCTCAAACTGACAAACTTGTAAAATAATGCATTAATCACCATCAGAATATTGTATTATATAGTTCTATCTTCACTTCTACCTTTCTAAAGAACAGACTGAATTCTTAAGTTCCCACTGTATTTACAGGAAATCTCATGAGAAACACATATTTACTTTCTTTTCAGCAGTACAGTGTTAACTTATACTTTGACTAACTCACACTCTGAAGCAAACCGAAAAACTCTCATTTATTGCCTCAAAAGTTGGCATATTTGTGTGCTCCTAATGGCAGTAAACAAAGAAGAGATGAATCTTATATTCTTCAAGGTACAGAGGTCATACTCACAACTTTGTTTGCTTTTACATTTCCATTTGGTTCTTGCTTCGTACTTCTCATTTTCATTCCCTCTGAAGCCAAAAGAAGAAAAAAGATTGAGATAACTGAATTATAATTGTTCATAGGCTAAGTGAAACTGTTGAGTGGTCATTCAGGATACTTCATCATAGTCAAAGAGACAAAGTTAGACAAGCTAATGATTTAGACTGCTTCCCCTTTGAAAGGCTTGCAGTATTTTTTTCTGATAGGTAGAGTACATAGTTCTTCCTGAATTTTACAATTTTACCTAGCAAATATAAATTTATACTCCTTTTATTTAAGCCAGACATCAGCAGCATAGAACTCAGACATAGTTCCCAGAGAGGCTGTGCAAACTCTGTCCTAGAAGATACTAAAAAGCCATCTGGTTTTTTAATACAGTCTGTACACGGTCCAGGGCAATGTGTCCCTGCTTGAGCAGGGGGCTTGGACATCATGACCTCCAGAGGTCCCCTCCAATCTCAACCATTCTGAGACACAGGCAACTCCCAAAGTTTATTTTACCTACTGACTGCTCACTAGTCACTTGGTTGCCTTAAAAGCTGAGAAGCAACATGCATCTCCTATCCTGGCAGATAGCCAAATAGTGCTTATTTGCCAAATGTACCTAATGGATTACACACTTCTCCTCTGCTCCTAAACAAGCCAAACAGCACTAATATATCCCAGCACTGATATATCCTGGCATAACTGCTTTGTGGACAGACAGCAGTAGGCATGCAGCCCTATCTTTTACACAGCTTATAAAGAGAGGCGTTACAATAGACAATTTCATGAATAAACATACTCACTCCTACATTTACACTGGACATTCCTATGCTAAGTCCTAATGTAGAAAATGAAGAAGATTTCAAAGTTCAGAGAACAGATAATAAATGAAAATTCTTAAATGGGATTTTAAAAGAGAACTGCACACTAAACCACTGCCTAGCAACAATATCCAAGAGATCCTTGTCATCACTACTGGATTAAAACCAAAGACATATTTAATCGAAGTCCACTGGACATGGCAAAGCAACCACAGCAGTAGCAGTGTTTTCAGTGTCAACAGAAAACCCCAGAATTAAATAGGTGATGTAAATACTAAACATAAAGCCAGTGTTTCCTCTAGAACTCCATGTTATCAATGGCAATTTTTGCCAGAGAGCAAGACACCTTCCTCCACAGAACTGTCTTCAACACTGAAATTGAGTGGAAATTTTTTTTCCTCTTACCAAAGCTTTCCTTTAACATTGGCTCTTTCTGCTCCTCATCATCCTCCTCTTCCGACAGTGGTGAGAAAGCAAACCTGTAGAAGTGAAAGAATGAAAGCTACCTTAGTATTCTATCTCTTGTCTCCCAAGAGAGCCATTACCCCAGCATATACATGGTTTGATTATTCTGTGTAGCTCATTGATTGTTTAATATCAGTCTTAAAAACAAAGTTTAAGTTACTTCTTTTTAAATAAGCTGAGCATCAGGAACAGAATGGATTTTATGTATGCAACTTCTCTAGTTTTACCTTTCCCTACACATTCTGTTTAGTGTCCTTATTGATCAGTGTACAGCAACTAAACATCATCCACCAGTACTTTTTGAATAAATAAGCATTCCTAAAACCCAGCATTTTTAGGAAGAGGTAAGAAAAGTCAAACCTTTGGTTGTTAGCAGATGGTCTCCACAGAATCATGATGACAAAAAGGATCATTGAAAACAATAAACGCCAGATGGCATCATCCACCCATAGCTCTTGCCAGTCCTGTCAAGAAAACCAGCAGCACAAATGAAAGATGTCGTGAAGCAAGAAATTTCATGTTCTCATTGCTTTCCAAGGCTGAACTAAAGTCATCTGTCAAAGAGGCTCATTACCCGTAACAGTGAGAATTTTAGCCTGTGGTGCTATGTGCCAATCTCACGGTTAAATATAAATTTATCAAGAGGCAGCAATTGTGGAAAGCATTAAATATAAACTCACCGACTGACAGTCCACCAGTCTGAACTTCATGGTTGTCCAGATGATGAATACAATAGATGCTGCAATATTCAAACAAACAAGCTGCTTACTACTACAAAAAATGTCAATTCAAAAACCCCACTAACAGGACCGTGTTTCCCAAACAAAGATCAAAGACCTGAATATTCAAGTCTTGAAATTCAATTTAATAGTTTTGGGAAACAAGAGATGGATCTATTGCACTGACCTTAGAAATTTAGGCATATACCAGTGTATTTTATGCATATGTCTTCCCAGACACAAGGCATAAATCAAATTTGGAGTATTTAGCCAACTCCTAATCACTATTCTTTGTTCTTATATCACTTTTATCTAGCCTTCAAACCATGGTTTCATTATCACTTGAAAAGTGAAGCTGACCCTGAAGTACTGAACAATCTGATCTGTTTGAATGCCTTAAGTGTTCAGATCCTGACCCATAACAGCTCCAACACTCAAACTATGCTCTTACCACAGTTTTAGAAAAGACTTCCCTCCACTAAAGTATTTTAAGATAACTAAGAACAAGGTGCTGAAAGGAATTTCATCAGAGCCAACTTTCAAAAGGAATGTACTTTTTTGCTTTTCTGTTTAAATAAAAAAGCATCGTCTTTAGAAATTTTCCACTTCTTGTATTGATAGCAGAGAACCTGGAAACATTTATTCTTGAAATTCAGTTCATCACATATATATGGAAAAAGAAACTCAATCTGTATTCTTCCAGAATAGAGGGCATTACGTTACCAAACTAAGAATACAGTTTTTCCAAGAATCACTCTGATCTGCAGACATCTTAAAAATCCCATAGTATACAGTGATACTGCAATTTTGGTAAAAAGTATCTCTGTGAAGTTAACAGCATAAGATAATAATAAACTTTTGCCCCTGGCAACCTGAAGTGAGACAAAAGGGCTCTGTTAGAGGAGCTGCATAGAACTACTGATCTTGTTAACATCAGGACGAATAATCCACTGTCTCTGAAATATCCATGTAACACTTGGCAAAGACCCACTTTTAGAAATGGTCAAGTGTTAGAAATACCAAAAATTTTGATTGCATTTACAGAAAGGTCACCAAACTTAAAATTTGCTCTAGTGACCATATCAAGCCCTACATAGAAATGAAAAGTGGTTTTATCTAACTGGAATAATTTTCTGCTTACCTGCTACTGCCAAGATGAGTGTGTTGGTGAAATGCCGATACAAAGACAGTTTCACAACATTCCTTCGAAGTTTTAGCAGCTTCATTGTTTGAGTTAAGCTGATGAATATGTATAGAAAGTCAAGGAAAAGTCTCTGAAGGGACAAGCTGGTCACACAGACTTAGGAGAACACAGACCTTATGATCAACAGCTCTCTCAATCACACACTTAGCCCTCCAAAAACTTAGACTATTCTCAGTAGAAAATTCATCTTATGACAAAGGTACCAGAGAGCAAAATCTGTCCTTTTCATGTTATTTAGTCATCTACACCTATAACTTTGTCACACAAAGATGGTATCCAAACCTCTATTTTGGACTATGGCCCATTCCCTCAGGAAAGAGCTGGCTGTGCTTTTGATAAATGAAAAGTAAAATCTGAACTAAAAATTTGTTAAAATCTATTTAATGCATATGAATGCCTTCACATTTTCTTTTATTTTATTTCCACAGTGACAAAACAAGTGGTTAGGAGAGATATCGTGACAGGGGAGAACTGTGGTTGCCACAGCTGGGCAGCAAGCTATTCACACTTCAACTAGAGCTTTTGTGATTGACCTTAGCTAAGAACACTTCAAAGAGTTTTGCTATAGGCAAGTTCAGCATTTGATGTCAGTTGCTGAAGTCACACAAGATTATGGTTGCTTGGAATGAATATGTCAAGACACGAAGAAATAAACACTGCCTCATTTTGTTGATTAGTTCAAGACTAGTTCAAATTTTACAGAAAGACTTTTAGGTTTGATGTTGCTAAGCAACCTTCTCCCCAAAAGACAAATTGAGTCATTTCTTCAAAGGCTACTGCTCTGGTGCCATGACATGCTACACTAGTAAAAATTACTTTCATACTCAATAGTGAGATACCAATAACAGACAGACTATATTCTGGAGCAGCTTCACACAGACACATCCAGTTCAACAAAAACTAGGTAAGCAATAGGCAGCACAAGCTTACCTAAACACTCAATTACAGAACTTCTATAACCTTTACCAGAAGTAGAAAAAATAAATACTTGGATCTTACTTTTAAAAAAAGTTCAGCCAAAAAAAAAAAAAAAAAAAAAAGAATTCAAAAGAAAACACACCCCATCAAGTAAAACAGTGAAGGATATCCACCAGCACAGGGCAGTATCTAGGAAAGCCAGGGGAATAAAAGCCAAGGAGGCAAGATCATTCTGGGCCTGGAGACAAAGAAAGAGCCAATAAGAACAAACTGAAAAGAAAACAAAGTAGAGAAGTAAGGAGGGTCAGGCTGTTTTATGAGAAACCACCAATACACCACCACAACAGTTCCAAGTTTTGCTACAGAAACAGAGGGCATGAACCAAGAGTTTAGTCCAATGCACAGAGAGGAACTAACAATACCACATTGTCAGTTCGCAGTTCTCCACCAGCAAGACAAGAAGCAGCTTTCCAGATTAAGTCAATCTAGCACTGTTAAAAGGAGGCTCTGCTGAGGCAATTGCTGTGATTAATTGCTCTGGCCACTTCCATTACAGAAAACTAGCAACCAGCTTGTTAGAGATGTAGTAATTAAATCTTTTATGCTATCCATGGATCAACTGAAAGCTCCACCAGCAACCATGAATTTGACTAAAAAGGTTAAAACTTGCCTTTGCACGTACATCATAAACTTATCAAAGTCCTAACACAAACAAGCAAAACCTTTTATTCCTTTCAAGTATAAGACAGAAATAATGAGCTATGAATAAGGTCATACATTCTGCAGTTTTTAAAAGGATATCCACAAAATAATACAGGCATCAATCATGGACAGGGCCAAGTTTGCTATCAGAGCCACAGTGTCATAGAAAAACTGGAAAAGTATGAAATATATAACAGGTTAAATACTTTATCCCAAAAACAGAGTAACAGAAATCTACATCCCAAGATGCACTTAACCAATCAAGTAGTAGCAGCACCATTCACACACACTTCCCCAGGCACAGCCTCCAAAACTGGAGCAGTGGGAATTTGGGTTGGTTGTTGTTGGGGAGGGGGAAGGAAACCAGCTGTTCACACAAGTACATACAGCCAATAGTGTCTGTAGCATATGGTAAAATTCAAGCAGTTATTACTGACCCCTGTGACTCTAAGAACACCTTCCATGCCAGAAAATAACAGATAAAGGGCTCCAGCCATCACTACTTTGTGAAGAGTCACTCCAAGGCGAGGTCTGTAGGAAACGAAGTGAATCTCAGATTAAGTGGGGAACAAAAAGTCAAGTCATGTCAACTTGAATCTAAACATAAGGTGAGAAGCATAAGAATAAAAGCTTATGTCCAGATCCAGAAATATTATTATGGTTCTTGAAACTTACTATTCATTCTGAATTTTGGTATGATGAGACTAAGGGAGAGACTGGCAACAATCCTGACTCCTTAGTTAACATGTTTAGCTTCTTATGACCATTTCACTAAGTCTCATCCCACTTCTTCACCAGTTCCCCCAGCAAACCCACACTTGCCAAAAATTCCCACTGCCACCTAGCACGTGCTTTTACCATTGAATACAGCTGTGGACAGACAAATGAGCCACGATCTTACTGAAGCAGATCACCTCCCCTATCAGTGATTCTTGACCTACCACATTTATAAAAGCTCCCCTCACCAGGAAGGCAGGCAGTGGAGCATCTCAACAACTCAGAAACCCATCCAACAGTTGCACACAGAAGTAGATGGAAAGAAGACAGTATGGAACTGTCTCTGTTTACTAGTGAAGAAGTCTAGATCTTCAGACCTCGTAACTAAAGCCCTTACCTTTTAGCAAGCGAAGTACAGAGAGATGAGTATCACCCTAAATTCTTAAAAACCAATAGCAACATTAAATAGAACACAACAAACCCATAACAGAATTACTCACTTCACTATCCCATATCCCAGGCTGACTATGATGACCAGAGTTCGAGCCAACGAGCGCTTCACAGCAGAAAGAAGTTCTGCCAATATTACTGCTCCTTGAACTACCAAAAGCAAAGAGAGGAACTTAGGTCATTAAAATATAATACCTCTTTTATTAACGACTGCATGCAATTATAGTATTAGTATATTAGTCTTTTATTAGTCTTTTTCATTGTCTTTTTATTATCTACATCAGGAGTTAGCTTTCAGAAAAGATAGGTCACTTGGCAAAAAATAATATACAGAAAAATTTTACATCCAGCCTAGATACTCTTCCAAACAAGTCAACCAACACAACCTTCTGCACCATGCTAATTGGGTATGGCCAATTAGAAAGTCATAACAACTTTTACCTGCAGAGTTTCATTTGTTTGCATCAAGACTGAAGCTCAAAACTAGAGTAAAAGAGTTTTACGTAAAGGGAATCTCTTAAAATGGATTATGAATGGGTTGAATACTAAGAGTTATCCACAATGCTGTCATGTTGAACTAGGAGCTTCAAAATATCTTTTCAAGGCCAATACCAATTGAGAGAAATTAATTACAAGCGACACTAAGCAAGTCCTATTTTAAACTTAAAACCAGTACTGCAGCACAGAATGCAGCATTCTGTATTCCTAAGACACCACTCTCAGGAGTCAGAGAAAGCAACAGCATTTTAGCTTTAGAAGAACACAAAGCATGATGTTTACAATATATAAAAATAAAATAACTCTGCCTCCCTCTTCTTTGTTTTGAAACAATCCTCAAGTAATGATACTGTTAACATGTATCTGCCATCCCAATTTAGCATAAGGCTTTAGTGTTATGCCCCCTGAGTTAAAGTGCACAATGAACTGGCACCTACCGGATTCGCCGGTGTAGCGGATGTTCTGGTACTCGGCATAGAAAACTGCTTTCTCCAGCATGCCCAGGAAGATAACGGCCCCGATCCAGAACTGGATCCTCAGGAGATCCCGCCAGTAACAGGCTGACCATGCAAGCCACAGAACCCCGAAGAATACGTACACAATACACATCACCATGAAAAACTGGTACACAAAAAGAAGAAAGAAATGGGAACTTTAAATCCTTGTTCCCATTCCACAGCTGTAAGACTGCTCTATTTCATCCCCTAGGACAGAAACTTTAGAAGTTTTTAAATAGACAAGCATTGTTTCATTTGTCCTCTCTGGACTCTAACAGTGAGAGTCTGATTTCTCACTACAAACAAAGAGAATAGAGTAAATGAATTTCTGCACAATTTCTCCCTTGAAGAACAGTCTGTCAATTTATTCATAGGCTATTTTTTCTAAGGAAGATACATGCTACTAGATTCCAAAAAGAATTCAAGCAAATCATCAAGTACTAGAAACTCTATTTGTTCTCATGTATTGTTCTACTAATAACTTAATACATTTACAGTAGTCTGCAAATAAACTCACAGGCCACCTCTAGACACCATTACACAGAACAGAGATAATGCTGGTATGCCTTGTGTTAAAATAATTTGGCAATTTTTCTCAAAAGTTAATTTTCAGCAAACTCAGTTTTTAACCGTTTTAGGCCAGCAAAAAACCTGCAGCTGAGAAAGAAATTCAGATATTAATTTAAATATTACTGTTTTGTGGTTTTTGTTTGGTTCAGTGTTACTTGCTTCAGAAGAAGTTTGCATAGTATGTCTCAAACAGTAAGCAATAAGCTTGACAATGTTACTCAATGCTGAATTTTCTAATAATACTAAAGCAATTTAAAATTTTCAAAAGGAAACTAAGATTAAGAGGAATTAGGAGAGAATAAGACTAAGTGAATAGGAGGAAGCAGTTAGCCAAAGCATAGGACAGTGTTTAATGATCAAGCAGTCTCCTGCTTCAGAAGGAACATTTTTTTTTCTTAAAAAACCAAGCAAACACTGAAATTAGCTACACAATCCATCAAAACTTTCACAAACTGAAAACACCTTCCTTAGGAGAGTAGCTTACTGATCCTTACACATTTTCACACCTGACCAATCCATGCAGCTCAAATGGTAACCTAGGTGAGATAGCTCACATGCAGATGCTCCATTGAGAAAATATCTGGAGATACAGATTCTTTTCTGGTCCTGTCACGTGGGATACTCACACTGGTGAATTACATTTCAATAGAGCTGCTGGAGGCTTTTTGCTTCTGCAGGAAGTAAAGTGTGTGTTTCAAAAATGCTGCCAGGCTCCATAATAATATTGACAGCCTGCTGTTGCCAATTCAGACAGGCTAGAGACCTTACTGGCTATTGATCCCCAGCTAAATCTGTCTTCACTACACAAATATTTTAAGTTCTTTTATTGTTTAGCCTTCTCAACAGAAGAAACTAGAAACCAAGTCAATAATTCCTTTGAATAAAAAGGGGATTAGCTCTTTGTAGCTCAATTATGCTCTCACTGCTAGGCAGTATTAAAGAGCTCCTCATGGGGAGTAAGACAGCTGGTGGAGGAAGCAAGATGAAGCTGTGAAAGAACAAAGAAATCAGTGACAAATGAAAGGGGAGCTGCAAACAAAAGCATAGAAAAGCAGATTTTCTAATATATGAGCTAAGGAGAATAACAGCACCAGTAAAACTTCTAAGTTTGGAGCTAATAATACTGATAACTTCAGGAGGTACAAATTAACAACCATTCATTCAAATAATCCAGAGAAGGAAAACATTGACAGCACATGCAAGTAAGTGAAATCTGTGTCTGTTTTTCCTAGCCTGTACACAGTACAAAAAAAAAAAAAACAAAACCCCAAACAAACAAAACAAAAATAAAAAAAC
>VXBI01001826.1:569963-580152 GCA_013397375.1 Toxostoma redivivum | reverse complement strand
CCAAACAAAAACCGCAAAAAACCCAAACAAAACAAAAATAAAAAAACCAAACAAAAACCACAAAAAACCCAAACAAAACAAAAATTTAAAAAATCAAAACAACCCAAACAAACAAAAATAAAACCCACAAAACCCAAACAAACAAAAATTTAAAAAACCACAAAAAAAAGAAATAAAACAAAAATTTAAAAAAAACCACAAAAAAGCCCAAACAAACAGAAATAAAAAAGCACAAAAAAACCAAACAAAGAAAACAAAACAAGAAAAAAATAAAAACGAAACAAAACAAAAAAATCCACAAAAAACCCAAACAAACAAACCAAAACAAAAATTAAAAAACCCAACCAAACACCAAAAGAAACCCAAAAGAAGAAATGACACAACAACAGCCCATCAGAGCAGAAAACCCCTCAGGTCAGTAACGTTTCCCCCGAGCCCTTGGCTCTGTGCCTGCTGCAGTATGACAGCAGAGTACTCCATCAACATCCCAACCAACCGACAGATTCAGAGACCCAAGAAAAGCTGCTTTACTTACAATCATCAGCGGGTAGTCTGCAAGTGAAAGATACTCATATGGCCCCTTCAGCTCTACTGTCACTGCCAAGACACAATCCAACCACCAAATCGAATAAGAACCAAGAGGAGGAAGGCAGGATTTAATTGACTTTCACTTAGTGTAAAGAAATTCCACATTTTCACATGGCCTTTAAACCTAGCTCGCACTTTATTAAAGAAAGGTAAGGCTCATAACATACTCAGCCAAAAGCATGCAGTTAAAATTACACACCCCATTACCAAGTAACTCATGACAGTACTTAAAAGTAATTTTTGCTGGAGATTCATGTGTAACAGGAAAAGTTCAGAAACACATGTAAGTTCACTTTTTAAGGGTATTTTTAAACTTCTCTAAAGTTTGAATATGTTATCATTGCACTGGTAAATATAATATAACATCAAGGTGATAATTATCATCTTTGTACTCTAAGTTTTGACTTATTAGTCTAGATCACTGAATTGGTCTGCACATTTCTTAAACAAAACACCAAGCCTCAAAATTGAAATGCCTGGGATTGACTTTTAGTGACTTCTATCAGTAAACTGACAGAACAGTCTTAGGATCTTCAAGACATAAGAAATCACCTTTTCTTAAATGAGCTGTAGTAATAATCTACAGCTATGTGAAGTGAAAGAGTGTCTTATGAAACTGAACCATACAGTATATACTAAGAGTACCTTAGAATACTTAAAAATACATAAAAATAGTGCTGTATTTTCAGTTTACTGTATAAAGAGTTATCTTACTTGTAAAGAGCTTGTTCTGATATGAGGAAGGTGTTGTTCTCTCAGCTCTTTTAACTCTGGCAGTAGAATCCTTTACAGTTGTAAGTCCAATTTGCACAATAAATATATATGGCCCATCTCGCCAAGTTTTGATAAGAGCATTCATTGCCTGAAAATAAAATATCTCCATGTAAACAGTGCACATCAAGAAGACAAGAAAAACACACATATATATGCACGCCACTCCCATGACTACTGCACAACTGTGACAAAGATTTTTTTTTATAATAGCCTCTCCAAGAGGAATTCAGAATTAAGAGCATGCATTTCTTTTAAGAAACCTCTTGACTACAAGATCCAAATAAAGAAAATATTATATATATATATAAAACTTTACACTAAAACTTTATACAAAATATAAAACTCAGAAACACAGTAAACTTGAAAGAAAATGGGTAAGTTTATATACACCAACGTTACCTTTAAAATACCACTTTTTCTGCCCTGATTCTTCACTTTGGAACTGCACACATCTACTTATGTTTTAGCTTTAAAATAAATGGCCCTTTAAGTACACAAGGAGTAAAATATATTTTCTTTCTTGGTATCCAGGACATTCAATTTGAAGTTATTTTGAAAATTGTTCCTAGATAATTCTTGAACATAATATTTAATAAATACACTAAGGGACATGAAAATCAAAAGTAATCAGTCAACGTTTTTAAGTACAACATTTCAAAAAACCAACTGAAGACAAAACCAAATGTACTCTGTAAGAATTAGTCATCATTTAAAGAACATAATTTCAATTACTATTTTAAATTACAATAGGAAAATAAATGTATTTTTTAATTTATACCATTGGTTTTAATGGTATCAGTTCTATATTTCACATACAGAAGAAACAGTTACTCTGATTTCAGTTTTTCCACACAGCACTACCTAGTTTCAAGCTAAAAGATTCCAGGTGTCAAAAAACCATAGGATATGCTACCAGTCAGTTCTTATACAAAGAAACATAAATGCAAAAAACTAAGCCAAAACAAAGTAAGACTGCTGAATTACATGCCATGCTTAAATTCAGTATACATACAGCTTTATCAGTCAACATTGAGTGATTTCCTGCACTCTCCTTCTTATCTTTTAAGCCCTTAGAGGGAAGAAAAAAAAAACACCAGAAAAATTAATAAGTAAATATGCCAAAACTACCTTTTACTACACTCACTCATTAGAAGGAAAGGAAAATTACCTCTTGTTTCTCAGGTGAGAGAGGCTCCGGATGAACAAATTCTTTATAGAAAATCTGCACGATATAGGAAAGGTAAAGAATATATAGACACTTTGTAACTTTTAGGCATTTCACACCTTAACATGACATTACCAGAAAAGCTTCCAGTAAACATCATTATTTTTTAAACAGTCATATTGGAGAGCTTTCATTTTTCTACATCAAACAATTGTCCATTTCTGCAGGGAGTCTTGAATACTTAATGTTATGTAATTTGAGAGTTGCTTTTCCTCCCCTCAAATAACAGGTATCTATTTTTAGAAACCAGACATGATAGTAGTGAAGTTAATCTCGTTTTTGAAATATGAATCAGTTGAGTATCCTCGTTACAAGATAAAGTCTACACAAACGGATACGGGGTTTTGAGATTTCTGCCTTAATCTATGCACAAGTAAGTCCCTAGATGAGTGACTGACTATTAGAGATCCAGATTTTTCCAACTGTCCTGAACTATGGATGACTCGAAATCTAGTGAGACTGCTATACCACAAGGATAAAGCTGAATCATTTAGAGAAGAAATTGCTATGAAACTTCAGAAATTAGTATCTGACAAGAATGTATTGTTAAGAATTCCACAGAATTCCTTTCCAGAGGAATTGGATGAAAACTTACTTAAGAAGACTTAAAACATTAAAGACTTTCACAAGCATGTTTAGTTAGGATGCCCAACTCCACATTACACAGGTAAATCCAAAAGATCTCTTCTACAAATCCAAGTAAAAGCAGAACTGACATTTCTCATAACATTAACCATAAAAACATGCATCACAGGATTTTTTCTTTCTTTTTAAAAACCTTTCAAGCCATCTTCACACATCAAAGGAATTAGAGGCATGCAAGTAGATTATTAAAAGCCACAATTAGGCATTAGTTTTTTCCTCAATAAAAAAACCCAAACAACCAAAAATACCAAAAAGCAACCCACAACACTAGGTTCAATAGTTAGGAGACATTTCCCAGTATTCTCGATCCATAATCTTTCGTATAAATGAGGAATGGCTGAACACAGATGCAACACTCCATAATTTGCCTTCAATTCTTATGTATATCATTAAATAAAGACAGCAAATTCTACTGGTATTATCATCAGCCTGCTGATATACAGCTGGTGTAGAGCTGATGTCCACACGTTACTTCCCTATGCTAATTTTGTATTGTCTTCTTGCTTTTACTTGATTTGTTTCAAATATATTCTAGCACACCTACTCCATGGGTGCTTAAGTAATACATTTTTCAACACTTATTTCCATTTTTCTAAATAAACATTATTTGAGTAACAAATGCCAGTCCTTTACTGATTGAAGTTTAGCGGGATCTTTACGCTGCTGCCACTTCTACTCAACTAGCATAAGCCTCCTGTAAATGAAACAAATTAAGAATACAAAGCCCCAAAGAAAAAGAAGCATAGAACTTTTACAGTGATTTGGTTGGGTTTTTTTCACTACCATGAGCAAAATGTTGAATAGCAAGCCAGAAGTGAAGGAAAATTAAGAAACCATCATCGCAGCTTGGTTGTCATAAACAGATAAAAAGAAGTACCTCCCAACCTAAAGTGCTACTTACATAGGATGCCAATAACAGGAATTATCACATTCCCAATTATTGTATAAGACAGCAGAGCAAACTCTGAGGTTTCTACCCATACCTGAGGCCTGAAGAGCTCAGAGCAATTTGGAAAGATGAGAGAAGAAGTGGCATAGTATCCTGACCAACCCGGATGCTCTTCAGCCGTAGTCCCAAAATAGTTATCTGCTTGTTCATCCTGCCAAACAGAGTAGAACTTAGGTTAGCATCAAGTATTTCAAATGGTTTATCTCAGTAGATAGCTGCAAGACCTAGAGGGCTCCATCCATAGTTTCACTCTGCACACACTCTTGAATCAAATTTGGTAGAATAAAGGCATCAAAACCACACAAGACTATAAAAGGGATGGTACACAGGCTTTGAGTAAGAATTAAAAAGTAGAGGTCCAGCATAAAACATAAACTTCAGTCTACACAAACATACTCTGCATTATTATTTTAAAGAGTGAAGATTCAGTCCTGTGTTAGATTAGTAGTTACAACTGTCATAATTAATAATATAAGTAAACACAGAAAAATATTAACCATAGAAAGCACAATTATGTTCTACCACATTTGACAGAAACACTATACATTTTGTACAAATTGCTAATGCTTGCAATGTGCATCCAAAAAGAACAGAATTTAGACTTAACATGTAAATATTCCTTTTTTTTCTCTTCACTGTCATTAAGCAGTCCTGCAAATATTTTCAACTACCATAAACTCACTCATTTTAGAGTCAATGTAGTCACTTAAGTTTCTGGGTTTAAAACAATTTTGACAAACACTTCCACCTGACCCAAAACCCAAAGAAAAGTCAGCAAATGCAGCAAGCTGTTGATAAATTTCAGAAATTCCAGAAATTTGTTATCTTCCAGTGGAAGAATAGGTCTTTCAAGCCCAACTCGCACCATAGCGCAAGGGAGACATCTCTAATCCCCCTCCTCGTGAGATCTGCTTACCTCTAAAGTCATAACCTATGTTTTTCCATGGAATTCTTACCCCAAAGTTGAAGACTTCATTGTAGCAGTCAGAGTACCTTAAGTACCAAGTAACATTGAAAGCCTGGGAGGGATCACAAGCTTTTTCATCTCCTTCAACTAAGAAAAAAAAAAATCAAACAAACAGCAACAGCAACCACAACAAAAAAAGGAAGTGTGAGACACGTACGGCACCATCTGCCTTCCATTCTGTGCAAAACTAACATAATTAAATTTTAAACATGAAACTGAAAGCAAAACAATAGAAAAATAATTTCCTCAAGTAATTCATTACTGTTCAGTGAAAGAACCATTCCATTATAACATTATACAATTCTATTTAAGAGCTGAAGATAATTTGGAAACTTTTTGTTCTGAAGACAATCAAGGATGTTTCAGCAAATACGAAATTAGGAGAACAGCAGTGACTCCAATACATGAAAAGGGCCCCCCTTTCAGAGAAAGGGGCACACCTAACAGGCAGAGAAAGCTAGGAACAGGATAATTCTAAGCAACTTCCACATATAATTGAAAGACACCATCACCAAGGAAATGAAGGTAAGATTGTGCCAGTCAAGATCCGCCCTCCCAAAAGGCAAATAAGATATCTTTACATTAGCCCATGCTGTCAAAGCTGGAATGCTACCTAAAACATCAATAAGACAACTTTCCACTTTGATTTACCAAATAACAACATGCATGGAAAGTGAAATACAACACTTTCTCTCTAGTCAGGAAAGGCTGCGTGGGGTTTTGTGTTTCAAATCTCATTCTTAAACTAAAGCCGGATGAAGAGAATTTGACATTAAGAAGGCAAGCTCAACCCTTAAATAAAATGAGCAGTCAGAGTCTTGGTAGAGAGCCATTTAGGTGATTACATTTGTGTTTCCCCAGCCAACAAGTGGCAAAACTTTTTTGAGTTAACAGAATACTTGCAGTGGCTATGGAGTTCCCACAACTTTACAGGCAACATTCATATTAGAGGATGCAGCCACAACTTCCTTACATGTACACTTTTAAGGAATGTTTCCACACTGACCACTGAAGGTAGAAAAAGCAATTGGAAAATCCTGCCACAGGGTATTAATTGACTAATCCCATTTTACACCTTGTGAGTACTAAAGCATGTACGTACAGCTAAAAACTCAACAACTGGGTTTCTAACACCAAAAATTTAAGCAAAATCACTGAAAAATGGAGTTTCTTTGAGACCTTCTGGTAAGCATGAAAACAAGGCATACATGTTCCACATTGCCCTAGGTGTTTCAGAGGCACAACAAAGAAACTAAAAGACAGCACAAGCACTGCAGTGACATGGGCAGATGGCAAATTCTTTGATGACACAGGCTCTTCTGATAAAACTGACCAAATAAGGAGTATCTCAAAAAAAGTGCTAGCAAGAAATAAGAATCCAAAATACCTTTTAAATACCTTTACCTCTGCAAAAAATAAATAGGCAACTACATATTCAGTGGTAGCACCCATAAAGGTAAAACAGGTCACTAGAACAATCCACAATATCTGCAAACATCAAAATTACAGACATCTTGAAAAGGAAGTACTCCAAAAGTCAGAAAAAGTATCCATGGCATTTACTGAATTCAGCAATATGGAAATCTCAGTTCCTTAGCCTTCAAACAAACGCCAGTAATATTCAGCTTGAATGCAGTCTTTGTGCTCATTTACAGAGAGCAGGATTTCTGTCACGATCCCATACAAGAAACTAAATGCCTTCTAAAACAGCACTTCAGAAACATAAATAAAAATAAATTCATTATTGACAACACTACATGCCAGCAGCAATCTTCCCAGTCAGAAGCAGAAAGCATCAGACACCAATATGCCATATAGATTTAGGGAAAAAAAAAAAAGAAAGAAAATAAAATTAAAATCAAGAAGAGGGGAAAAAAAGAGATAAGGAGATGCAGGTGCTTAGGAAAACCATGAACCCATGAGCAAGAAGGGTCATATCGTCCACACAAACATCACACAGCAGATGGAAGAGGCAACAGACAGGAAATGAAAGGAGACCAGTTTCCACACAGACGTGGGGAGAAACAACAAGTGAAGTTGAGGCTTCCCAGTATCACATGCAGTTTAAGTTTCACCTAGACTGAGAAAATGAGTAAGTTCCCAGCCTTTGTTCCTTCCTCTTTCAGTGATTCATCTTCCAAATTCATGTAAATCTTTTAATCACACTGGTATGTAAAACAGTGTCTTCACTAAAGAATTTTAAGGCTTAATGCCTGCTTCATGGTTGACAGTACAGCGTAATTCAATTCCACATCAGGAGCCAAGGGGTTGGCAGATCTGCCTCACAACAAACCATTTTTTTCCATGTCTTACTTCCTTCTCTTGGTTATTTCAGCACAAGTAGATTTACCACACACTTCCCTTCAGACACCTGTATCTTAGATGCTATGTCACTACGA
The DNA here is from genome assembly GCA_013397375.1 of Toxostoma redivivum. NCBI lineage: Eukaryota > Metazoa > Chordata > Aves > Passeriformes > Mimidae > Toxostoma > Toxostoma redivivum. The sequence goes on along the minus strand of VXBI01001826.1, from coordinate 572,605 downwards.
GTACACTATTTCTATTAAACTTTAGACAAGAAAGCCTAAAACCTACCAAAGCACCAAAATGCCCTTTCAACCCCCGCTCCTTTCCCCAAGCAGCAGATTTCTAATTTTGATCCTGCAGCTGAACACTGGCAATTGTCTCACTGCAAGATGTGAACCTCAGTGTCTCAGTTACACTTGTCAAGGGGGAAAGCCCTAACACTGAAGTGATGGATCTCCATTAATAACCACTCAAATACTACCCTTTTTCAGATTCATGTGGGATTAAGAGAGGCACTTGTCCTTGAAACACTGTCCCAAGAAGGGCATGTATTGGAACTCAAACCTGAAAAGTAACAAGGTGAGTACAGACACCAGATGGAGATTCAACAGCTAACAGCTTTCCCTCGTGGTAAAAACTGGTGCAAACAACCACTGAAAGTGTTCAAAGTGCATGGCAAAGATTTCACACCTAAGTCAGCTACTCACTTCTTTAACATCTTATTGCCATCTAGATGCTGTCCTCATGTTCACAGGTAAGAGGATATTTCACAGAAATTTTCCTTGGAGCAGTAACCTACATAACCCATAGACCTGGCCAGATCAGCAAAGAGCAATACAAAGAAATGGGAAGGCTGCCAACATGTCTGCTCCACAGAACAAACTGAATGATCCCACTCACATACTGGGATCAGGAGGAGAAAACACCTCTTAGGAGAACTCTGCTGCAGTGTGCAACATTCCCTCACCACACCCAGAAGCACTTAGCTAAAAAGAAACAAGGCTTCCAAAAAATTGCCTGCTGTATTTGCATTAGTATACAAACAGCCCCTGTCCAGCTGGCACTACATCTCCCAGACAGGGGAATTTAACAAATCTTAGACAGGAAAACAACACAGAAGAGTGCAGCACACCCCACACGTGATTATCCACTGTCTGAAACTAAGTGGTGCTCCCACTGCCCATCTTGGCATCTCCACAGAGAGCATGAATAGAGCCATTCATTTCTGCTACCACTTAAACAGATCACAAATGGGAAGCTCCAAGGCTGTTAACAGACTCAACCATATCAGAACTGTAATTTTCTTGCAGTGCTAGATTAGCTGCCACTGCAGCCAGTGCAGTTAAACACTTCACAGTGTTTTGAGTTCCAAATGTTAAAAATAAGGGGGGCATCAAAAAGCAAAGAGAGTAGGTTAATCCCTTGTGACCACTTACATCTCAGGAAAATGGTGGTGTTGCTGAAGAGAATCTTCCCAAAGCTAAATTTCTTCCCCTGCAAAAGCACAAAAAAGGAAGAGATATTAGCAGACTTGATGCCTTATCTGCCTAAAATCACAAGCCAAACAAGTTAGAAATGATAAAAAGCAGTTACCACTTATTGACAGTCCTCCAGGTGCACTTATGGTGGAGTGCACACGAGGGTAGGACTTCGACACTTTTGCAAGTTTAGCAAATTTGCATAACTGACAAGAATCCCCAGTTACAAGTACAGTTAATGAAGTAATTCCCCTCTTGGTTCAAACCTCTACGGAAGCCTCCCCCTTGCTTTTAGCACCACGTTGTTTATGTCTAAATACATGGGCAAGTGAAATGTCCTTCGTTCACTAAGAAGTGAGATTATACTAGGATTCCAGGAGTGTGTTTATCCAACCTAACAGGGTAGGAGAAGTGCTGAAGTTAACTAAGAAATTATAAAAGTACACAGGAATAGTCTACAGAGCTATTAATAGATAAAAAAATATATAAGATGCAAAAATCTTTTGGCATCAGGCTTAATGTCAAGTAAACACAATCTTCCATTTTGAGTTTTAAGTGAATACAGTAATGAAAGCAAATGTCAAATCTGGAGCCAGACTTACTGGACTTTCCAGTCATGCTTCACCACTCTTCACCATACTCTTAAAGATGGTTTAAGAGGCTTGGGGCTTTTTGATCTGCAAGCGGAATCATCTTCACGTTTGTTGATATGACCGTTTTCTTGCTGATGAGATGGACTGGACCATCCAACAATAGAAAAAAATCTATTCTAAGAACCAACAAGAGTGGTCACACCATGATCCTTCAGTTTTGTTCCTGAAGCTCAAAAGCCTCACAATGAAGTGCATATTATTCTCACTGCCTGATAAAGCCTGACCGAATGTGAGGCACAACAGCTTTCTTCCACGTAAATACAAGTACGAAGGGTTTAGCAGAAGTGCCGAAATCCCTTCACCTTCCCTCAGGCCCACACCTCTGTCGGTGCAGCGCTGCAGCGGCCCGGTTTTCCCGAGGCCAGGCCACGGCGCTGCCCGCCGGTGCGGGCCGCCAGCCCGGCCGCACGGGACGCGTGGCGGCCTCCCGGGCACAGGGCCCGCCGAGCCCGGGCACCGGCCGGGGGAACCTTCCCTCCTTCCCTCGGGGCTCACAGGTGCGGCTCTCCCTCCGCCACGCATCGGACTATTTCCCGCACAAGCCTCCTCTCCCCTGCCGCCACCGCCGACCCGCCAGAGAGGGCTCAAGCCCGGCAGCAGGGCAGGAGGCAGTCACAGCCCCGAGCCCCCGCACCAGCTCCGGGTCAGGCTCCACAGAGAAGCGGCCCGAGCAGGAACGCCCCCGACAGCAGCCGTCCCGCCCGCGGAGGAGCCGCGGCCTCCCGCCCGCACACGTTGGCTCCGACCGTCGCC
>VXBI01001826.1:444172-569841 GCA_013397375.1 Toxostoma redivivum | reverse complement strand
GCGGGGTGCGGACCCGGCCCCACGCCGCGGGCCGGGGCTCGGGGCGGGCGTGCGGCGCTGTGCCGCTGCTGGCCTCGCCGCCCTGCCCGGGCACAGCCTTCCCGCGGCGGAGAGCGGACCCACAGCCAACGCCGTGTGCCGACAGAGGCGCACGAAATTGGAGCAAAACCCCAAAGGATCTACGTGTCTTCAGGCAAAAATGGGAAGGGCTAAGTGATCTAAATATACGGTCACTGTGAGGTCTCACATAATAATCCAGGACTTGTAATTATGACTGAGCTTTAGTGGGTGCCGTCTGCATTTCCTATGTTGTATGTATATGATTAATAAGTATTCCATAAGCATCGGTGTTTTATCTGCCGGAACTAATACCTTATTCCCTTCCATCTGTGTCTGAACCCAGCATGATCTGGGAAATATTTTGATGATAGACACTACTGGCAGCCCATTTTCTTTCAGGCAAATCAAAAATTTACTGTTACCTAATAAATCTAAAGGTTACTTCAAGCCGAAAGATAACATAGAGCTGTCAGCAGGACCATTGGAAGCCTCCCTCCTTTGTCAGTCCCACTGAAGGTTGAAGAAAAGGGTGCAGGATTTCTTTTCTGCCAGTCCTCCCCATTTCTCCATTCTTATTACTGGAAAATAGTAATTAACTGTAATGACTGCAGAGGGAGGTCTGTCTTCAAAATGCAAACCCGTAAGAATTCAGCTATGCTGAAATTCACCTCTGTTGGCCATAGATTGAATCATTTCTCAAAATTTCAGAGTTTAAAAGGAAATGGTTCAGCATGAAACTGAATGTGTAAGAAACTCTTCTCCTATCTAAACTCAGTAGTTCAAGGTCCATCACATTTTATGTTGGACCAGAGTTTTCTGCATTGTCTTTAATCCTGACCCTTCTTGAAAAGGACCCCCATCATCTGATCATTCAGCAGATGTTTGATGGACACATTTAAACACTTTCTGTATCTGCTCTTTCTAGTGTCCAAGATGAGGCTGTGGACAAAAGCAACTTTAAGAAATGCAACCAGATTGCTTTTTACAGGTATGGAGAATTGTAGTGTGGTGGTTATTTTTAAACTACTAATAGTTTTAAAAGTAAGTTTTATGGAAGGAAGTAGTTATGCATTGACTTTTAATCACAGCAAGGCTGCTACTTTCAGGATTTATCTTTCAAAGGTGAACATTCTACTTACCTATCAGCAAGCAATAACCAGCAGACTTTAAAATATGTAATCTTCCATCCAGAATGTCTTCTGTTAAAGTTCAAAAGGATCAGTCCTCTCATTTAGCTGGGCTAAAGCCCCAGCAATATTTTAATTATAAGTGCACTTATATGCAGGTTGTTTTCTTGACGTGGATGTTTCTTAACTATCTGTAGTAGAAAGCAACAGAACACTCAATAGAAATCATTAGTCTGTGACAGTAGCTTGTGTGATTACAGTCCTGTTGAGCAAGTACCTTAGCCAGAATTCAGTGTAAAATCTAAGTTCTAGCTCACTAGTTCCTTAAAGCTAACCTTATGCTAAGTCTTATTTCTCATCCCTTTTCTAACTGTGCTCTCGACCTTTTTCTTCCCTCCATTGTGCTCTTTCATGTATTGACTGTAAGAAATGAATGCCCATTGTTGCACCAATTAGTCACTGATATATTTGGTTTATTAATGAAGAAATTTGTCTTTAAGGTAGCCTCCAAGACACCTTCAAATAGTTCATAAAACCCAGGCTTGGCATGGAGAATTCCACAACAGTTGAAAGAGCCTTTATTTCAGGATTTCTGACCTAAAAACATTATCAGGGCCAAAAGCTGTAGTCAAAACTTTGTAGTCATCAGACTTAATGAGAAACAATTTCCTTGGTGTGTATTTGGAGGTTACAAATTACAAACATGCATTGTTTCATCACCCCAGGATGTAGAAGATGTTCATTGGGGAGTTACAGGGATATATGACAGAAAACGAAAAACAGAGTATTCAACTGAAATTTTAGGGATAAATGAAAGAATGATAATGTAACTGTACAGCTAAGAACTGGACACTTGAATTAAGATTATTATTGTTGTAAAAAAAACATATAGAGTGGTAATGCATGAACCCCTGAACCTCTCTATCATCTCATTCATAAGCGTTTAGGTGTGCTCAGAACTATATTCCTTCTTTTTCCTCTTGATTTGAAGTGCTAATAATTGTATTTAAAAAAATTCATTACAAAATTATTAAGTAAACATTTCTAACAATATTATGTCCCTCTGCATGATATAAGCTACAAGAACTGGGGAGACCAAAAATAATTTTCTCTCTTGACAGGCGTCAGAAACTTCTACATCCTGGAAAATCCTTGTATCAAGTGTTATTGGATTCAGTCACATTAAGTGATGAGAGTGTCAAATTCCAAATCATTCATGAGGAGAATAAGGTGAGATACCACCTAGCATAAGAGTGTGCTTACAGAAAGAGCAGTGAATTTCGTCAACAAGACTGATAATATTTTCAGGTTTTGAGATTCTTCAGTGATAGATACTGGAGAGATAATGCAAACTATCAGCCCAAATATGTCCTTACAGCATTTAATGTAAAAGAATTTAATAGGTTTGCAAAAAAAGACTTCTGAATAGAACACTTTTTTTCTGAAAAATATTTTTAATTCAGAGTTTTCTCCATTATTTCAAAATAATAAGTTCTTTTTCTGTAATGCTAGATATCAGATGCTTGAAGATAAAGAGTTCACTTAAAAGGCATTGCTTCTTCAGAACGGTGAAGTAGAGTTAGCTGGTGTAAATTCATATGGATGATGATTTTTACTCTCAACAATAATAAAGAACATTAAATCAGAAAGCAGGCATGTTTTGTTTTTTTTCCAGACAGTGTTTGGTAATGCTGTGTTAAAAAGAAATATTTTTTTATCCTTACAAGTTTATCCGTTTGTTTGCTCACAGGTTCTTCTACAAGTTGAAATTTATGAAATAGAAGGCAATATTTTCAGGCTTAAAATTGATGAAGCATCTCCTCTCAGAGCAAGATACAAAGTTCCTGATGTTCTTATAAAGGAACCTAGCACCCAGAGGTAAGTGATGGATGATTTAAGTGATGATGATTTAGCACCTTAATATTTATATTTCCTCCTTTATATTGCAGTGCAGTTGTCTCTCTACAGTGTAAAGTTATTACAGGAAGAGAAAACAAAAATGCATGTGGTTAATTTATTTTCAAAAAATTATGTTAAATACATAGGAGGAAGCTTTATCTTACATATAAAAATCTGAGCCTGTTTGACCCAATCAGAAAATAACCTACTTGTTACAATGTGAAATTTTTACCCAAGGCATTACCTGTAAATGTGAAAGGAATACAAGCTCTGGATAGTTTTCATGGCAGTTCTGTAGCCACTTTTTGCACTATGCAGTGAACCCTGAGCACAGCATGTATTTCTGGTCTTCTTTGGCTCAACATTAGCCTTGAGGTTTGTGTAATGTATGCAGATATTCTTAGCCCATCTTTTATATGAATTGTTATTTAGTTACAGTGGATTTCATTTGCTGCTGATTAATAGAAAGCTGTTGTTGCTTTTCATTTGCCAGACTGTTCATATCCCACAAGGAGGCAGGTANTTTATTAATGAAGAAATTTGTCTTTAAGGTAGCCTCCAAGACACCTTCAAATAGTTCATAAAACCCAGGCTTGGCATGGAGAATTCCACAACAGTTGAAAGAGCCTTTATTTCAGGATTTCTGACCTAAAAACATTATCAGGGCCAAAAGCTGTAGTCAAAACTTTGTAGTCATCAGACTTAATGAGAAACAATTTCCTTGGTGTGTATTTGGAGGTTACAAATTACAAACATGCATTGTTTCATCACCCCAGGATGTAGAAGATGTTCATTGGGGAGTTACAGGGATATATGACAGAAAACGAAAAACAGAGTATTCAACTGAAATTTTAGGGATAAATGAAAGAATGATAATGTAACTGTACAGCTAAGAACTGGACACTTGAATTAAGATTATTATTGTTGTAAAAAAAACATATAGAGTGGTAATGCATGAACCCCTGAACCTCTCTATCATCTCATTCATAAGCGTTTAGGTGTGCTCAGAACTATATTCCTTCTTTTTCCTCTTGATTTGAAGTGCTAATAATTGTATTTAAAAAAATTCATTACAAAATTATTAAGTAAACATTTCTAACAATATTATGTCCCTCTGCATGATATAAGCTACNCTGAACCTCTCTATCATCTCATTCATAAGCGTTTAGGTGTGCTCAGAACTATATTCCTTCTTTTTCCTCTTGATTTGAAGTGCTAATAATTGTATTTAAAAAAATTCATTACAAAATTATTAAGTAAACATTTCTAACAATATTATGTCCCTCTGCATGATATAAGCTACAAGAACTGGGGAGACCAAAAATAATTTTCTCTCTTGACAGGCGTCAGAAACTTCTACATCCTGGAAAATCCTTGTATCAAGTGTTATTGGATTCAGTCACATTAAGTGATGAGAGTGTCAAATTCCAAATCATTCATGAGGAGAATAAGGTGAGATACCACCTAGCATAAGAGTGTGCTTACAGAAAGAGCAGTGAATTTCGTCAACAAGACTGATAATATTTTCAGGTTTTGAGATTCTTCAGTGATAGATACTGGAGAGATAATGCAAACTATCAGCCCAAATATGTCCTTACAGCATTTAATGTAAAAGAATTTAATAGGTTTGCAAAAAAAGACTTCTGAATAGAACACTTTTTTTCTGAAAAATATTTTTAATTCAGAGTTTTCTCCATTATTTCAAAATAATAAGTTCTTTTTCTGTAATGCTAGATATCAGATGCTTGAAGATAAAGAGTTCACTTAAAAGGCATTGCTTCTTCAGAACGGTGAAGTAGAGTTAGCTGGTGTAAATTCATATGGATGATGATTTTTACTCTCAACAATAATAAAGAACATTAAATCAGAAAGCAGGCATGTTTTGTTTTTTTTCCAGACAGTGTTTGGTAATGCTGTGTTAAAAAGAAATATTTTTTTATCCTTACAAGTTTATCCGTTTGTTTGCTCACAGGTTCTTCTACAAGTTGAAATTTATGAAATAGAAGGCAATATTTTCAGGCTTAAAATTGATGAAGCATCTCCTCTCAGAGCAAGATACAAAGTTCCTGATGTTCTTATAAAGGAACCTAGCACCCAGAGGTAAGTGATGGATGATTTAAGTGATGATGATTTAGCACCTTAATATTTATATTTCCTCCTTTATATTGCAGTGCAGTTGTCTCTCTACAGTGTAAAGTTATTACAGGAAGAGAAAACAAAAATGCATGTGGTTAATTTATTTTCAAAAAATTATGTTAAATACATAGGAGGAAGCTTTATCTTACATATAAAAATCTGAGCCTGTTTGACCCAATCAGAAAATAACCTACTTGTTACAATGTGAAATTTTTACCCAAGGCATTACCTGTAAATGTGAAAGGAATACAAGCTCTGGATAGTTTTCATGGCAGTTCTGTAGCCACTTTTTGCACTATGCAGTGAACCCTGAGCACAGCATGTATTTCTGGTCTTCTTTGGCTCAACATTAGCCTTGAGGTTTGTGTAATGTATGCAGATATTCTTAGCCCATCTTTTATATGAATTGTTATTTAGTTACAGTGGATTTCATTTGCTGCTGATTAATAGAAAGCTGTTGTTGCTTTTCATTTGCCAGACTGTTCATATCCCACAAGGAGGCAGGTATTTTGGTACTGTCAAGTGTTAATGAGGACTACAAACTTCAAGTCACAGCAAGCCCCTTCCAAGTTGAGCTGCAGTCCAAGGGTGAGACTGTTATGAGCATGAATTCCAATGGGTTGTTGTATTTTGAGCACCTACAACCGCCTCCCAGTGACAGGTACAGCATTTGTCTGTCACATCATAGTATATACAGATTGTGCTGTAGCTGAAGATAAACAATTCTATGGAATTGCAATTTCTGAAAGCTCTTATGCCCTGAAACATGACTTCTCTTTTACTTCATAAGTACAGTAAATACAAGAGAAAGTTTTAACAAACGAATTCTAGATTAATTAGCTGCAGACTGCTTTAATCCCTTGCAGCAGCCGTGTGCAAAATGCTAACCTCATTTAATGGTCAATTCTGAAAAACACTAAAGTATCCTGATTCCCCTAGTCTTTCTTGGGAATGAGTGATGGTAGTATGATGAGGTTATTAGCTTTATATTTTTTCTCACTAAATTTGCTCTTGAAGTAAGCCTTATTCACTAGAAGTCAAGTTTTGTTCAACTTGCAATGTGCCATCTAGTTGCAAGATGCTGTAGGTTAATCGCACTGCAAAGTTCTGGAAGGATGAGAAACTCAGTGCAGGACATGTCATGATTAAAAAATGGGCATAGCAAGCCTCTCTCTCATGGAGCATCATTTTGAACATTGAAATTAACAGAGAATAGCAGAATGATAAAGAAGTGAGGATTTTCTAGACAAGTAAAATGCTGATTCAGATAGAAATAAACATGAAAGGCCAAGAAGTCAACCTAACTCAAGTATTCAGTGAAGGTTATTTTAAGGCATTGAATATTAAAATGATTTACATGTTTGCACCTCAAGTCTTACATAACATATAAAGCAATGCATGGTGCTATTTTATGCTTCTGTTTGAAATCCTTGCTTATGTTAACAATAAACTGATTATTTCTATGAAATTATTTTCACTAGAAAACCTACAACACAAAATGAGGAGGCAGCAAGTGATTCCTCTAAGGTAACCCATGTTTACTGCCATTCCAGCAGGAATATTTTGTAAAAGAAAATTAAATTACATGTTCATTTTGCCCTATCATATATTTACAAATATAGTCTAACCACTTTCAAAAAGGACCTGGTGTAACGTAGTGAGATATTTTACAAATCCATAGTTGAAGGAAAGTTCATTAGCTTTACCATCTCTGTTGAAGACAGCAGTCAGGTAGATTTAGCACAAAAATTTTTTTTTTCTATAGCCTTTTTATTATTAATTTATTTCGCTTTTGTTCTGTTATTTGATCTGGAGTAGATGTGTAAAAGGGAGTTTTGTGGTTATATTTGTCATTTTCAAAATCCCTGTTTATTGCAAAGAGAGTTTCAAAAGAACAAGACCTTTTTTATAAAAGTCAAAATAGATGTCTCCATATACATTCAGGCTTAATACAGAAATAAAATTCTCTCTTAAAATAGACCAGGTCCTGGCAGTGCATAGAGGCACATAGCAGTTTTCCCAGGAGGCTGAGCTGTGTCTGTGATATAATTTTAGCCTCCTGCAGATGGCTGCTTACTGTGCTATGCTGTTATAAATGGCAGGAGCTGTGCTGCCCTCAGCATACTTATATTTGAGCTCTGATTTCTGCCAGGGAAATCACATAGCTGCAAGAGGCCACATCCACTTGTCGTGGGATGAATGTAGAAAAGAAAACTAGGGAAGACACTTCAAGAAGTGTAAATTCTACAACAATGAATTACAGGACACAAAGAGTTTAAAAGTATCACTTACAGGCACTCCAGAGTGTCTGAAGAGCTTTTTTGTTGTCTGACCTTTACTGTATGAGGGGTTTCTGTTTGTACATTTTTTTTTCTGTTTGGTTCTACCTGTGCATTTAATAAATTTATTCAACATCAGGAAGAAACACATTTTTCACAGTGAAAATAATCACTCAGTGGAACAATCTTCTCAGGGATGTGGCAATCCCTCCCATATCATGGGAGGTTTTCAAGCTTTGTTTGGACAGGCTGCTAGATAATCTCGTCAAGGCTCCCTTTGCTGTTAAAGAGTGGACCAGATGATCTTTTGAGGTCTCTTCCAAACTGGCCTATTCTGTCATTCTGTGATTCTATCCAAGACCTCAGATATTACTTTCATGCTGTAGCAAACTACTTGTGTACAATATATACACATCAGTTCTTCAGTAAATTCCTGGAGCTGAATCTGATTTGTGTTTTTGATTTATTCATATTAGCCATATATGGCAAAAAAAAAAAAAAAGAAAAATAAACCAAAACAGTATAAATCTCATGGGAATAAACATATTTTTCTTAGAAACACATGGTGTGAGCAGTTTCATTTGCTAGGTTTAGCTATTTCTATTTGTACAGGAAAAACAAGAGCATCTAGGTCTCTGGCAAGAGAAATTTGGCAGTTTCTTAGACATCAAAGCTCATGGTAAGTCTGCTTTTCAGTTGTCTTAACTTTGTTTTAATCAGAAATCAGTGATGGGTAACAATTTGATAAGAACTCTGCAAATATTCATTGGATCTCTGTATAGGAGGGAACATATTAAATGAGACCCATTTGATCAACTCACTGTATGCCATTTCTGACACAGCATTAACACTATCTGCATTGTCTCACTTTACATGTATATATTGTATATAATACATTATTTCATTTTTCTTTTCCTTTTTTTAGTATTAGTACATAACATTGGCTTCACTTGTAGTTCATTCTCATGACATATCAGAAATCATGATATTTAAGCATTAATAATTGTCACAAACTTTTTGAAGTGTGGACTAAAAAAGGAAAGACTGAGCAATCTTAAGTGATAAAGACAATGGTTATAGACACCTGAGTGTGGTAGCTCAAATACAATTTAAATTATAAATTGCCAAAATATATTATGATCTGCTGTCCGTCCCATTTTATTCTATATTTATTAAGTTGGTTAGCTTTGTCCATTACCATTATCATGCAGACTTTTATAGCAACCAGCACTACTCAGCAGCTGCAGTAGGAAGAGGGAAGTCTGAAATTTCTTTTGGTGAAACTTCCTCAATTCACAGTCAAGATGTAGAGGGCAAGAAGCTGTTGCCGTTGTTCATGGTATTTCTCATGTCTTAGGCCAGCATCATGTTTTTCTGTTTTCTGTGTCAGAGGAATAAAGTCCATATGGTCAGATTCTGATCCTGAAGCCGCTGCTTGGCAGTCTGCAGGATCTCTGGTCACCTGCCAAAAGTTACTCTGGATTCAGGAGTGTGACAGGATGATATCACTGCTAGGGACTCTTGTGCATGCTACTCCCCTGGCTGAGCCTGAAGAGAAGACCAGTGGGAAACAGACAGTTCAGATTCTGAAGTCCTCTGTGTTGCAAAGTTTGGCTTTTAGGTACTGGGATAGAAACAGGAGATAATTTTAGGCAGTTTCACTACCGAATAAAGACCCATGATTATATGGATTTGGGTTTTTTTTCCTGTTAAAGTGATTCATTTTATCTTGTTAAGAAGTTCAAAATCAAAATAAATGCAATAAAATCTGTTTCAAACATTACCTCTACAGAAGTAATAATGGAAGTGAAGTTGAAAGGAAGCATTAAAGAGTTAATTATTGAAACATTAAAATCTGTTTTGTTTTGGTTTATCCAGTTAGGTTGCTCTGCTTTATTCTTTCCAGATAAGCCTAAGAATTCTGTGTTCTCATCATTTAATATTATTTCCACAGGTCCTACTTCTGTAGGCGTGGACTTCTCTTTACATGGATATGACCATGTTTATGGAATACCACAACACACAGAAACACTTCTTCTGAAAAACACCAGGTAAAGGTATCAAGGTGTCAGGTTGCTAGTGAATGCAGTTTGGTTGTTTCTTTTTTTTGTTGTTGTTTTGTAAAAGAGAGCTACAACATTGTATTAATAACTTAATGCAGACTAGAGCTTGAGATACATATATCATATAGTGTGTATTTTAGTTTAATGATACAGCAAACTGAATTGTAGCCCCTCTCCATATGGAGTAAGGCGTTCTGCTTTCCCTAGTGTGCAATTTCATGAATGGCCCTTTCTGTTCTCTCCTAATTTTCCATGCAGTTATTTTCTGACTTGCAGGATTGGTCATGTTTTGGCAGAACTCACAAAAGAGCAGAACACATAGCACTCATGGAGTGAGTGAATTCAGCAGGTTGAATGGGACAGCAGTAGAGTTAAAACTAGCCTAGTGCAAGATGCTTACATGTAACAAGCACATCTGTTTGTTTGTCCTAGTGATGGTGATGCCTACCGGCTTTATAATTTGGATATTTTCGGCCACAAGATACATGACAAAATAGGCATTTATGGTTCAGTACCCCTTCTCTTAGCACACAAGCCTAACAGAACTTCAGGGATCTTCTGGCTGAACTCTTCAGAAACACTGGTGGATATTAGTACAAAGGCAGTAGCTGAGGTGAGAGTTATTCACTTTCCTCAGAATTAAATAACAAAAGAAAAGACTTCAGGACAGAACCAACAGGAATATAACACTATTGGAGATTTTTCTTTTGCTCATTAATGAAGAATTAATCAGTCTCTTCCTCCTGTCCTCCCTATTGCTAAATTTGTTGAACAAAGAGATGACTCCTTTCAAGAGCCAAGTTATAGATCTTGTATCCTAACAGGTCTACAGGAGGTGGCAAAGAGAAAATGCATACAAAAAATCTACGCACATGTATGTAGAAGGCAGAAAAAATGGTGTACAAAAATCTTGACATTCACTTGGATTTGAGAAATTTTTATGAGTGTTTAAATTCTTGGAGTTGCCACAGATTTCATCTTAGCAGGCTCATTCCTCTGTGGAATGTAACTGAACTTGAAGAAACATAAAATGTTCAGGAAAGGAATTCACTCTTGAAACATGAGCATATGAATTCTGTTAAAAATTGAAACAATTACTAAAAAGCAAATCTTGCTTTTCCAGCGCTGCATTATGTGGTTAATTTCTTTTTATTTTTTAACTTATGATATAGATATTACTTAAGGACCCTACAGAAAATTCACAGTCTTCAATTATGGAAATGCTTTCATTATTTTGCCACTCATTACCCATTTTTTCTCATTACCTATCACTCTACTTTGTGTAAGTGGTATGCAAGGTAAAGGATTTTTGAAGGATATATAAGAAACATTCAGTATGTATTCCTAATACCTGCCAGGTATGTGTTAGTGAATTTTGTGTGTTTCCCTATTTGCTCCTTCGTGGAATAAAAGTTTGATAGAGAGAGGTTCAGGTTTACCTTGTTTTCCTTCTAAGCACACTCCATCCAGATCCGCTGCAGAGACTGCTAAGCAGAGAGCAGTGCCTCTGACTGACGTACGCTGGATGTCAGAAAGTGGGATCATTGATGTTTTCCTGCTGATGGGACCCACTCCGTTTGATATCTTCAAGCAGTTTGCACAGCTGACAGGTACTAACTCACATAATTGGAGTCAGAATGGCACACTTACCCAGGAGATTCTCTGAGGAACATGCTGTGCCCAAGAGTGAGTCAATATTTACTGAGCCCATTGTGTGCAGGAAGCCAATTGTTCCCTAACTGCAGTGTGTAGATCAAAGGCTCGTGCCTTGCGCTTGTGAAAGACACTCGATTCTTGTTTTCCCTAGCATTCACAGCTGGTCAAGCTTGGCTCTAATTGAGAAGCCAGCATAATCACTGCTACCTGACACTGCACCCTTAGATGAAGAGGTGAAACACAGGGGGCTAGAACCGCCAGTCTCTATCAAAACAGGCCACCTTATAATGCAGAAAGACTGAATTTATTGACAGTTTTATCTTCATTCATATACTCTTTCTAGGCACTCAAGCCTTGCCCCCACTTTTTTCTCTGGGCTACCATCAGTGCAGGTGGAATTACGAAGATGAACAAGATGTCAAGGCAGTGGATGCTGGCTTTGATGCACATGACATTCCTTATGATGTCATATGGCTGGATATAGAGCACACAGATGGCAAGAGGTATTTTACCTGGGACAAACAGAAATTCCAGAACCCCAGAAAGATGCAAGAACATCTCAGGAAGAAAAAACGCAAGGTAAATAGTACTGCAGGAAGAAAGAAAAGATTTCTCTGTAGTGTGACTCTACCCAATCTAGCTTTAAGCAGGGTATTTCAGATACTATAAACAGGTTAACTACAACAGAATAAATTAGACTGTGTTGTCATCTGGTGATGCTTCCAGCATGCAAGCGATCTTGTTTAGTTCAGCTCCTCATATAATTTTATAATTTAGTAGTTTATTCTGTATCCTGAAAATCCAGCTAAATTTTGCCCCATGTGAAACTCCATCTTACAGAAGCAGCTTGATGCTGTCATTGATGAATGCAGCAGAAAATTTTTCTTCCTAACATAAGCTTTCATCATTTATAGTTTCTGTGGTTGCATCAGCTTTTCTTTGTGTTTCTGTATTTCTGTTTTTACGGCTAAAATACTTTCCTTGGAATTACTGAGTTGTAGAATTGCTTAACGCTTTATCTTTGCCAAAGGTCAATGAACAGGGGATGTTGAAATAGCATTCAAGTTTTATAATCTCTCAGCTGGAGTTATAGTACCTTCTCAGCTCTGCAGCAAAGCAGCAGAGTGTAACTGCAAAATACATTACCTGTTCCTGTTGTGTGCTACACAAACTGAAATTAATTAAAATATCTTAAGGCATATGATTTTAAGCAGGCACACAAACACAGAAGTCAGATATTTTCCCATTAACAGAATACAGCAGTGAATTGAGTGTAGTGTTTTTAGGGGTTGGGATACTCGCTTTTATCTGAAACAATGGCTTCTGTCATTTATTTCAGAGGGGTGAGTTCATGCACTCCTTGTAAATTCAGGCCCTGTACAAATGTCTAACACAGTATATAAAAAACCTGGTATCTGCTTTTTAAAACTAGGGACACAGCTCTCTTCTTTATCTGATATGAATTCATTCTCTGCCTTTTATCAAAGTGAACTCTTACTGTTTTATTAAGAATAGCTGATGTTAATATGTGTTTTATTTTCTTACCCTGGCAGCTTGTGGTCATCGTAGATCCTCATATTAAGGTTGATCCCTCATATACCCTGTATGCACAGGCAAAAGAAAAGGGTTATTTTGTGAAAGACAGAAATGGGAAGGATTTTGAGGGCATCTGTTGGCCAGGTAAAAAAACACTCTGTCTTTATATTTTAAGCTATTTATTTTTTAAATTTTGCAGAATAGTTTAATTGGGATCCATGGAAGCAGAATTAAATTACTATATTCTTTGCATTTGTTCTAAATATTAATAATTAAAATAATTAAAAATTAATATAATTTATAATAAGGGGGAGGTTGGTATCATCATGTCCTGATTGCCTCGGCTGTATAGATTGCCTCTGTTTTATCTATTGGATCTGCAGATCACAGTTCTTAGAACTAAAAGAGTTGGATTTATTAATGAGAACAGCCATTCCTCTTCCCAGCTTGTCTTGGACACACAAATGCAGTCTGGTCTGTTGCAGTGAGCACAGCTTGTAGGCTAGAGGAAATTTAGGGAACCCTGATCCTGAAGACTTTGATTCAATAATAATACTGTGATTTGACATATTATGTTTCATGAGAAGATCTCATTGCAGAGAGGCAAAGGAGGTTGTCTCCCTTCTTTACATACGGGAAGCCCACAGTCCTGGCAAAGGAATGATTATGGGAAAAATCAAGGACATATTACAGCTTCTAGTAGCATGGCAGAATGTAGTAATTCAGCTTCTCACTGACAGTTTTCTGTTTGAGCTCAGAACACCAGTGAGTTGTCTTTCTCTGACTACTTGTTAGCATGTGAACATATTTCAAACTGCTACCAGTCATCCTTAAATGTGCCAAGCTTCCTGAATCTAAGTGTGTTGACCTTCACAACATGGCAAGGAGTGTACTGAATTCCAAGTCAGCCTGGAATTTGCTCTTGAGCTTTAATTTCAGTAAAAATAGCAATTACATTACTGCTACCCATGGAAACTACTGTAGCTTTAGGCCATTGTATTTAGGTGCAAAGACAATGTTCTTAAAATCAGGTAAATAACTGGGATCTCCCACATCCACAGGTTCCTCTTGTTACCTGGATTTCACCAATCCTGAAGTGCGAAAATGGTATGCAGATCAATTTGCCTTCAAAACATACAAGGTTTGTATTTATTTGCTCTTATCTACATACCCCAGAAAGCCTGAAAAGGGAGAAGAGAGAAGATACTGTTTAAGCAAGTTGTTGGCCTTTGTAGCTCTATTTGTTGGCCTTTGTAGCTCTATTTCCTCTCTAGTGTTGAGGGAAATATCTTGATAAGCTGAAGTACCACAGAAGGATTTTCTCCCTGCATTTACCTACACTAAGACAGTTGGAACTCATATTCCACCAGTGGACACGCACACTTAGTTGGAGCAGTAGAAGGGATGAACTGCAGGCATTTTCAGAACCCATAATATAAAACAGCTGCTGCTAATCCAGCCTTTAGTACCATGATAGCACATAAGGAGTGATGTAGGAGTGCACTCTCACAGCTCAGTCACTTCATCCTGACCTTCCTGCTTAGTGCTGAAAGTGTCCAGGTGACCTTTGCTGCACATCTCCAGTTCCCCTCACCCTGCTCCCAAGTTCTGGTTTGCAGTAGAGTTGTTGAAATCACTTCCCTAAGGGATTTCCCATGCTGCTTTTCCTCTCCAGCCTTCAGCTCTGGCCTTCTCTGATTTTCCTCATGGCTGTTTTATACTTCTCTTTTCCATTCCTATTTTCCCTCACCAGAATAGCAAGTGCCTGCTGAGTTTTGTAAGAATTGCAAAGATCAAGTGGGCTTGTGGACATCTACCCTGACTATAAGGGCCTCTAAGAGGGATGAGATGAATGACTGGGGGCTTTCAAGTGACCTGAGAAGTGCAATTACCAAGTCTTGCTTTTGTGCTGCTCTTTTTACTCATACCCCAGATTGGCCTGATACCCACTTGAGATAAACACTCAAAGTCACAGAGCTGGCTCTGTCATGACTAATTGCAACCTTGTGTCACAGGCATCGACTAATATCCTTTTTGTATGGAATGATATGAATGAGCCTTCAGTCTTCAAGGGGGCAGAACTAACAATGCAGAAAGATGCTGTGCACTACAACAACTGGGAGCATCGGGAAGTACACAACCTCTATGGATTCTACCAGGTAGAGTATCTGGAGACACAGACAGCAGTTATTCTCATGGAGTGTGTGTCATGTAGTACTTCACACGGTAGTAGATATTCTATAACCTTCATGAAGGCCTGAAACTCTGTTGGATAGTGTAGTATTTGAAATAAGCTGTGATTAGTCACAAGAAAATGTGGCATCATCTGTGCCTTACTACCATAATAATGTACTACCATTGGTTTGTCTTCCTGACTTTTTTATTCGTGATTTTCAGCAAATGGCAACTGCAGAGGGGCTCATCAGACGTTCTTCAGGAAAAGAGAGACCATTTGTCCTCTCACGATCTTTCTTTGCTGGATCACAGAAGTATGGTAAGTAAGGATCAGCTGGATGCCTTTCTTGCTGCTTTGTTCTATTAAGTTTGATGGATAGTAGTCTAGAGAGGACAGAAACTGTCTTAGAAATACTGATGTGGTAAGTCATAAGAGTGTAAGTGATTAAAAAATCAGGAAAGGCTGGCAAGGTGTGTATGAGTCAAAGGTAGAACAGCAGCCTGTGTCCTGTGACTAACCAATATCTGCTCTTATTGCCTATTTCAGGAGCATGCATGTATAAAGAAAAAAACAAAGTTCATGATTATTCTTGTCTTCTTTCCTTAACTGCAAGCATAAACTGAGATATACATTCAATTTTCCTGCATAATGCTGAAACTGGGTATTTCCAGGGGCAGTGTGGACTGGAGACAACACGGCAGAGTGGAGTTACTTGAAAATATCCATTCCAATGCTTCTCACCATCAACATGGCAGGGATTTCATTCTGTGGAGGTAATGTGTTTCTCGCTGTGCATAAATGGTGCCACCAAGCTGGTATTCCCAAGGTAAACTTCAACGGTGGAAAGCTCAACAGCCCTGTGCATTTCCAGGTGGTTTCACAGATTAGTCTGGTTTCAGAAGCCTGAAACCTGGCTCTCATAATCATGTCTCCACTAATTTTTGTGCAGTGTTTGTGTCCCATCTGGAGGAGCAGTCCTCAGGTGGTGTTCTGTTCACAGCATCACTGGGAATGATGGGAAAGTCACTCACTTAGACTTCAAAACCTCTCTTGAGATTTTTTCAAAGCATAACTTGTCACACCAGGTTTTTTACTCTTATTTGGACAAGCAGCTGCCCAACAGAACGAACTGTGAAATGCATGGATTTATACACTTGGAATGTTTGTTAGAGGACAGCTTCACATTTTCCAGAGCAATCTCCAAAACTGTGTATTTTTATTTGTCTGCACAATATCTAGCTGATGTGGGAGGGTTTATTGGAGATCCAGAACCAGAGTTACTTGTTCGCTGGTATCAGGCAGGAGCCTACCAGCCCTTCTTCAGAGGTCACTCTAACATGGAGAGCAAACGGCGCGAACCGTGGCTCTTTGGGGAGAAGAACACCCAGATCATCAGGAGAGCCATTAGAGAGCGCTACGTCCTCCTGCCCTACTTATACACTCTGTTCTATCGGGCACACACGGCGGCCGAACCCGTCATGAGGTAAGAGCACGAGGCAGGAGGCCTGGAGGGTATCTGCAGGAGCTTACTTGGAGAAGGAAAGTTAAATTACCACCTCTTAATTTTGTAGTTGCTTATTTGGCTATTAAAAGGGAGAAAAACACACAGGAGTTCTAATACTGAATTCCCTTTTCATGCATTCTGCAAGCTTTGTTACGGCTCTCTGAGAAAAACTATGTTTTGAGGTTTTTCCCAAATGACACGTGGAACACACTAATTCAATAAACGCATTGCAGTCTTTAAACTTTCTAAAGTAGTCTGGACTTCGGATTTTTCATCGTGATAAAGACCGAGATGTAGTAGTCCAACCAGTACATAAAACAGTGCTTAATGGACTCTGAACTTGTTGGTCTAGAAATGCAAATCCCATTTTGCCTCTCATTTGTTACTGCTTGTTATAAAATCCTATTTCATATTAATAGTTTTATCTTTTTTTTTTTACAGTATTCCTTACAATGTTTCTTTTAGTAGACAATTTAATAATCTAGAACAGAAATGAAATTAGAAATAAATTATTTGTTCTGTTGCTCTCTAACCTCTTAAAAATGTACCTCTGTGGAACTGAATGCAGCATTTCTTCCAGGAGGAGATGAATGTCATTAATCTCCCTGGTATAGATTATAATCTGTGTGCTTGTGGTTGCCCTAGAACTGTTCTTTTGCACACATTTACCTTTATATTTTGCTATGCAGATACATCTCATAAGTTTTAAAAACATAAAGGTCTTTTTTACAAGGGTTGAGTGGTTTGAGTTACGAAGATAATTTGCATTACAGACATAGTGTGTCTGTCTGCACGTATATACATGTAAATGCACCTGTTTTAGGCACTGACATAGGCTGGGTTTCTGTCTTTCTTGAAATGAAGCTTTTGTTGACATGTGAACTGCCCACAGTATTAAATCACACTTCCATTGTGTTAAGTTTGCTGCAGTAGGTACAGAATTAGAGAGGAAGTGTATTTTTCTCACTGAGACAGGCAGAATGGAAAGTGTGTCTCATTAGGAAGCGCGTGAGCAGCAGGGCTGCAGTGAACAAGTGGATGCTTGTGAGTGAGCAGGCGAGCCAGGCTTTTGTGTAAGGAAACCCAGACCCTCTCTCTTAACAAGCTATTGTTGTCATAATTTCTTAAACTTTAAATATACAACCCCTGTTCTGTAACCAGATGGTTATTACACTACCATTTTTTGAGAAAGACTGAAAATGAGGTTCTGGTGCAGGTTTTTCAGGAGTGGCCAAGAGAAAACTTGATATAAAAGCAGCAGGGAGCTGTTAAGAACAGAAGGACTGTGCTGCAAGGACCAGCTCATCAGGGGCCAGTATTGCTGCTAGACTGGGACACAAAGACTCATTCATCTCTCCTTTGATAGAAGGAAGGTAGATGTAGTGCAAGGTTGTAAGGAAGAAGGCAGGAGGGAAGAAAACAAGGCCACAGAGGTAGAGATAGGTATACTGGAGTGCCTTAACCCATGCTGTACTGGGGACCCTCAGCAGTGACTCAAAGGGGCACTTTGAGTGACTGACACAAAAGATGACCTTGCCCTATCTTCAGTTCTTTATAAGTATCCCTTGTAAAGAGAGGGAGAAAGTAAAGCCTGAAAATGCCAGAAGGACTTGAACAGGTTGATCAGAGAGGAAAAATGTAACTGAGTTCCATTATCTTTCTTTTCTACAGGTCTCTCTGGATAGAGTTTCCAGGGAAAATGGAAACTTTTGATGTGGAAAATGAGTACATGCTGGGTAAGCAGGTGTCTTATTCTCTGGAATTTGAGTTAAATATTTTTGAGGTGTTGCATGACAAAATGAAAACATAAAAACACTGCCCAAGACTTGAAAAAATTATAATTGAATATAGAACTTGAGACCTCTTTAAGGGACCTAGTTTTAACAGCACTTTGAAAAAAGAGGACATAGGAGATGCACAAACTCAGTTGTATCTCACTAGTCACTTTGAAAAAACATGATTGGTTTTGACCTGAAACATCAAGTTCAGTGGAGCTGCTAAGATCTCAGTCTTCTTTAAAAATGGCAGTACTAAACAAACATGATTGGTCTTTACTGTGGTGTGGCTGGCTGCTGAAGTCAGTCAGCCATCAGCCCACTACACAGGCCTTTTCTTCAGTAGAAAGTGAACCTAAGCATATGATATGCCCAGGCAAGCTCCTGAAATGGCTGTGGGAGGTTGACAACCCCAGAGCACAGAGGGGTTCTGCTCTGGGGAGATGCAGCTTTGAGGACCATAGCCACATTTATGTTTTTTTCCAGGAAATGCTTTGTTGGTGCATCCAGTCACAGAGAAAGAGGCCAAGACAGTGACAGTTCTGTTTCCAGGGCCAGGGGAGGTAAGGATGTATATGAATTGCCCAACTGTTCAGCCCAAAGAAGTGCTTTATGCAGAAACCTTCCAGCTCCCCATCTAATAACTGCTGAGCACTGCTGCTGTGACAAGTCTTGGCTGGCCATGCTGTGCCGCTCTGAACCCTTCCTTCCATCTTAATGCCTTACTTGCTTGGCTCACAGTAAATTTACTTACTTGTGTTTCCAAGAGCTGCTGCACAAATTTCAAGTTACCTACAGTTTAAATCTCCCTTCAAAGCTTGCTGTGTCTCATCAATCACCATGAAACAGCTTGCCAGCAATGTCAATATACTTTCCTCATGTATTTCACTTTGGGTTAAACTTGTCATTTTATGTGGGGGAAAAAGGGAACTTTGAAGAAAGGTCAAAAGGAAATCAGAGGGAAACTGTGGGGAGGGAAAATTTTAACAAGGAAAAGATAAGCCTCAGTAGCCTGGGACATGCATAGCAAACACTAACACATACAGAGAGTAGTTCCTCTCTGAAGTAAAGGTATATTTATCCACAGGATGGCACAGCGGTCCACTCCTTAAAAGAGCTTTTGGCTACAGAAGCTATGAAGTGGAGGAAGGGAAATAATTCGGGGAAAACAGTTGCTAAGGGAAATCCTTGAGATGCTAAAGAGTAAGCAGCAAAAGGGAGTGTATGAGACCATGCAGAGCCTTGTGACTCTACTAATACACCTGAGAACACTTAGAATTCTTCTCAGTTTAAGGAGAAAAACAGACTGGGCTCTCCAGAAAAGTTAAGGAAAATACTTTTATCAAGACCTCTGTGGCAACTGAGTGCTTGGCACACTTAAAGCAGTTAAACCTGCTGGCAAGTATGGTGCATGGGAGATTCAGATGCAGCTCTCTTGTCACCTGTTATTAGCAGCTTTATTGTTAATTTTAACTTCAATGCAAATATGCTTTTTCAAGAACTAGATTTTAAAAAAATTTAGAAAGTGTTTCAATGTTTTTCACTTCCAGATGCTTTAAGACATACAAGACTTTGTACATACATTTCTACATTAAATTGTAGAAAAGGTCTGATTATTTTTGTGCTTAAGAAACGATAATTTATTCTTTTCATCCAGAAAGTAATTTATTTTAAAAATAAATGCTTTTTCTTGCATATCAGATAGATTGTTTGGAATAGTGACAGGTTAAGCAGGACAGAAACTGCCATCAGCAGAGGGAACAGATCTTGGCATATGTGTCATGCTCATTCTTTTTTCATTTTTTTCTAGATTTGGTATGATTTCAGAAAATTTAAGCAAATGGAAGATGCAGGCACAGTGAAAATCCCAGTAACACTGGAGCATGTATGTTTTTGTTTTAAAATGCTACTTTCATGGACCAGAAAAAAAAACCCTAGCTTATGTTTTGTCAATATTCAGAACCAGAAAGTTACAGTTCAGTTTCCTTGTAGAAATGTAAAATAGCTTTTGTATAAAAGTCACATCTCCTTTATTGTTAGATTGAACACTGCTGTATCCTGGTGGTGAAGTGAGGTGCTGCAAGGTTTGCTTTTCCAAGGAAAATTATTTTTCTTATATACATACAGAAGGTTACTACTATTCCCATTGGTAGTTGAAGAATTTTCTTCATATATTTGTGGTAAAAGTTCATTACTAAGTTTGGAGCAAACTTCTGTTATCACTGATCCTTGTTAAAATTGCATTATCAGAGTACAGGAACCTTTCTGCCCTGGCTTTGTGTTTTTGTAGATTCCTGTATTCCAGCGGGGGGGCACTGTGATACCACTGAAGACCACAGCTGGAAAATCCACTGAATGGATGATAGATGTTTCTTATGAGCTCCACGTGGCCTTAGACACAGAGGTACTCTGAGACAATGTTCCATTTTTACAAAGATGTCTTCTGCCCCTTCTGATCTTTGTAGGCCCTTTCTGCCTGTTCAGTGGCATCTACATTTGAGTGCCCAATGGCTCTTCTCTACTTGTGCTGTTTGAGGGGACTCAAATCTGTTCCCCACTGTCCCCTCTGAGCACAGCAGAGGCAGAACATTTTTCTGACCTTTTTCAGCCCTTGTCTAGTTCCTTGGAGGAAGGAGCAGAGAATGAGCAGGCCACAAACTTCCTCTTGGGCACAGAGAGGGAACTCCCTACAACTGTCTTTGCTAATAAAGAGGTGACACGTGGCACCTGCATCAATTTACAAAACCAGGATGTCCAGCACTCTCAGAGCTGGATTGCCTGAGCCTTCCAGGGATACAAATCGCTAAAGAAAAATAGACACCTTCAATATGAAGCATAACATATAGTAAGACAGTTTGATTATTCAAAACTAGAAGCTGCTGTTAAATCGTGCTCTCTCTGGTGTGTTTCACAGGCCTGTGCCATAGGTGAGCTCTACGTAGACGATGGACATTCATTTCAATATCTCCACAAGAAACAGTTCCTGTATCGGAAATTCACTTTCCACAAGAACATTCTCTCTTCCAGGTAACAGCAGTTATGGACAAAAGCCACCACCACACTGTCACTGGAAATGCTTGTTCTAGTTCACGAGGCCTTCTTACAAATGTAGCAGTATTAGTCTCATCTGTTGCTTAGTGAAGTCCAAGAGTGTGCAGAATCTGTCATAATACTGCAGAGGTAAACAGTGTTCTACATAAGTCTGAAGGCAGTAACACATGAAATACTGAGCTGTCTCATATTGTTTCAGTCTAGTTAAACTTGAGATTCTGCAGGTTGACATAAATATAAAGAAAGGCCTTAGAAAGAGTAAAACCTATCAGAGGTCAAAAAAGATAAATTGGGAGATTTGCAAGTAAGCAACACCTGGAATGTTTATATTTTCTAATATAATAATTTTTTTTTTTTACATAATCTTTGCAGTGAGAGGGGTCAGTCACTGGAACATGTTCCCCAGGGAACTGGTCAAGTCATCAAGCCTTTCCTAGTTCAAAGCATATCTGGATTATTTGAGCCACATGGTTTAGTTTTAGGTAGTCCTTCAAGGAGCAGGGAGTTAGGCTTGATTCTTGTGTCCCTTCCAACCTGAGATACTCAGTGCTTCTGTCTGGGAACCAAAACCACACCACTGCAATCTCCCAAAGGAATCAATAAATTTACCATATATATTAGCATGAAGAGAAGCACTTGAAAGAAGGCACAAGGGGATACCACCTGCAAAGGCTCAGTGACAAAACCTGAAAGCCAAAGAGATCCTTTGCTGCTTGTAAGGAAAAAGATACCAAATGTCACTGTAACACTTTTACTATTGAGTGAGGTAGGTTGCACAGAGGGCTGTGTAGTGCATAAATGGTGATTCTACAGGTGTTTGTTAGTCCTTCAAAAATATTCAAGAGTTGGTCCTAAAGCGACAAAATTTAACACAGAGCAAAACTAGTTTAGTTTGCATACTGTAATGAAAAGTATACTTCAAATCTCTTTATCTGGAATGAAATCTTTAAAGCTTAAAAATTCAGGATGAGAAAAGAAAAACACAGCTAAATTGCTAGCAAATCTAGAAGTTGGAAAAAAGTAATTTTGAGATGAATGATATAACATTCTGTTCATTAAAAAAGGTACATTTGGATTTGAGGTTTTTTAGAGCTTTTTAATAAAAATTAAATTAGTTACAAAATTAAACATAATTCTGTCTCAGATTGAAATATCTTACTTGGAAAAAATGTTAAAAATAGCTTTACATTTATATTTACGAATTGTAACTACTGTTTTCTGAAAATACAGAACTTTTCTGGTTCTCAAAGCCATGTTCTTTGCCATAAAATGGCTTATCAAACTGTTTCTCTTCTGACTGTGAAATCTGATATGCAGTGAAAAAATCAGCTGACAATGGGAGAAGGTTTTACTTGATTTTAAGAGAAAGGTAAATAGAGGAAAGAAAACCAGTATAGGGAATTTTCAGGATGAGACTAAAGTAATAATACTTGTGTGCTACTGAACTGACACTGATGGAAAGAAATTGATATGTATGAAATCATTTTCTTTTTTCAGCTGTGTAGATGAAAGCGGACAATACCACACTACATGTGTAGTTGAACGGGTGATAATTCTGGGATTTGGAAAGCAACCCACTTTTGTGACAGCCAGTTCCAAGGGTAATGAATTGACTTCTATTTAATACAATTTTTTAAAAATCTGTTGCTCTGCTGCCATTCACTAGAGGTGTCAAACTGACAGGTGTGCAAAGGAAGTGTTACAGCATAGGAAGCCTTTTTGGTTTAGTTTGCTTTGCTACTTTTTTTATATCAAGGAGGGAATTTAGTGAAAGAAACCAGCTAATATTACATGGAGAACTGAAGAACACTGACTTTGAAAGATGATAAATACATCAGTAGAAGTGTTTTGGAATGAACACAGACAACATGGTCCTGCACAGAACATGAGCAGAGATGGCACTTCAAATGAAGGCCCATTTGCTCAGGTCTGTCAGCCTGCCTAGTCTCGAATAGGAAACTTGCAGACAAACCCAGATTTACTCTTCTGTTTCCATGCTCACCCAGAAGCTCTGGAGTTCCTGACTATATGGGGATTTTTAGCAGTTGCGATGTATCCCATATGGATAGGCAGTAGCATCTACAGAAAGGGCTTACAGTTTCTGGTTGCTTTCCAAGCATGTCCCTTCACTTTGAGAGTCATGGGGAAATGGACTTTTTGCCTCCACCTGTCAAGGGTACTTGGGGGAACATACTTGTGCAGAAACCAAGGTTATTTTTACAGAAAAATCCTTGAGTAGTTACATAGTTTGAAAGATCAGAAAAAAAATAAATTATTACTTTCTTATTCCACTGCATTCTTATGTGTGTGCTGGGAAGATTTGACTCCCATTTGTTTTTTAATCAGTCCTTTCCACCAGTGGGAGGGGCAGTTGGAACCAGGAACTGTGTAACTGTGTTTGAGAAGGATTCTTCTTAAATTAAATAGAAAACTCTCTTGTCCTCTTCAGATGGGAAGAAAAAGGAAGTGGTTTTCACATATGATACGAAGACCTCTGCACTGACACTGGAAAACTTAGCCCTGAGTGTTGATGCTGACTGGGAGATCTGTATCAGCTGAAAGGAAGGCAACTTCTTCAGAGAAACCATTCATTGCAAGGATGAGGAGAAATAAACTGGGAGGACTTCAGATGTTCACTTGAATCCAATTAAATCAACAAACATATTTTCCACCAATACACCCAAACTAACATTTCTTACAACTTTTATGTTAAAGTAATAATTTGGACTTGGATAACTTTGCTGTTCAGCAAAAGTAATAGCACTAGGATTGTATCTTTGGGGAAATAAGCTAAATACTATTTGCATTAGGCTAGCTTCAGTTAGGCATTAAGCTTCAGTTCTGCCTTCACTTGCAATAAAAAACTATGAGTTGATGGGGTGAGATTGTGGCTTGTTGGCACAGGCCTTAATATATTTGAAAATCCCATTTTTCAGAGACTGGAGCACTTGAGGAGATCTGGGCCAGTTCAACAAGCAGCACCAGCAGATCTGACAGATGGAGAGGTTATCACCAGAGTTCTGCCTGCCAGCTGCCTTCTGAAAACAAACACAGAAGGAGCCAGCCAGTGTGATCACAGAAACTTCTGCTTTCCAGTCCTTACGACAATGCAAAATTAGCTGGTCTGCACAGGAAAGCAAGCAGCAGGCTCAGCCAAACAGCTCAGGCACTGGAGGTGAGGGTTGGGTAGCTTGTGCCTGTCAGTTGTGCAATAGTAGAAGACAGTAATGTGGTGGTGCAGAAGGCTCCCTAACAGCCAGCTTTGAAACTTGGATTTCAAAAAGGCACAGGTCCTCATAGGTGTAGTACTGGCTTAGGATAGCAGCTATACTCACATAAAAACAGTTTCCATGTTACTGCTCCCCTCCATCTGCAAGTACTACTTTAAAAAAAATTTCCTGTTAGGAGAGAATTGGCATTGATGATTGAATGTCATTGATTAAAGCCAGCACAGTGAAGGAGCTATGCTTTTCCACATCTTCCAAGTCCTGCCAAGTTTTGGCTTCCTTTACACAAGGTTTAGTCATGTCAGTTTTTAGTATCTGGCTGAGCTTTGAGCTAGGCATTTATGAAGCGAATTTTAATTTTAAATGGGATTAATTCTGCATTTAGGCATCCCACTTTATGCTTATTTCTCCTTCTGTTGCAACTCGACCTAATGTTCCCTTGCCTTTTTTTTCCCACCATCTCTGCAAACAGAACTGGAGTGTTTTGATGCTTGCTTTGCTTGCAAAACAGAGACATCCTGAGTCCCACATTCACTACATCCTGCCTATTCCCTCAGGCTTTTCCATATCTCCTTTCACAGGCTGCCATTGCTCCACAGGGTTTGTTTACCCTTTCCATTTGCTACACTTGTCAGCTATATTATTTTGAAACCAGTTCTGCTTTGAGTCAAACCTGAACATGCCATCAGTTGGTGTTCTGGTTTTTCTGGATTTCTAGTTCATTTAATTTGTTTCAGTAAGATAAGAAAGTATTTTCTAAAAACATCAATAAATTAACTTGTAGGAAACAGAGAAGGATGGTCACCATTTATGCCAGCTAAAGGTAACGTAACGTTACTAATCCCCCCTGACATTCCCACCTGCTGCTGTTTGTTCTCTGCAGGGCAGATTTCTGGGAATAGCAAGCATGAGAGCAAACTGAGTGATCTGCTCTTGACTACTCAAGCATAGTTTGTTCCCCACCAGACCCTTAGCTTCCTTCTTTTTTATTCTGCAGAGCTATTTGTCAGCACCTTCCAGGAGACTGTGAGCCTCCACTCCAGGAACTGGCAGCATAAATACTGTTGTGCTTAATGCAAATGTGTTAATCTAGGTAGAACAGCAGGAAATAAAGCTTTTACATCTCTGAAAAGAGAGACAGACCCTATTTTTCTATCAACTTCTAAGCTTTGATTTATGATTTCTTACTGTGTTTAAGCAGTGTTTCTGACAGGATATTGTTACTGTCTTGGGTAATTTAATAAAATATTTTAACTGCTATTTCTGAAATAAAGTAATACTGAAACAAGTTACATGCCTTTTTCCTTCCAACCTTCTTTCTACTGTTAAGAATCACTAGTGAGTATTTTCCAAGGGTATCTGGTTAAAAAGTGAATGACTTGCTTTTTTTCTCTGGCCCTCAGGAAGATATCTGCACCATAGTAAGTACTCATGGGTCAAATTTTCAGTGGTAGGAAGTTCATAATGTCTATGGATTTCAGTAGCAATTACTTGTTGAAAATCTTAGCAGTTGTGTCTTTAGATCTGATAAATTTAAAAGAATAGGATTTACATTGCTCATGTATTTTTCCACATATTTATGCCATAAATATACTATATCTTTATAAAAGAAATAATTTAGTTCAATTAGTGAAAACAACTGGAGAGAAAACTTCATACAAATTAAATAGCAATATTAACATTTTAGGTTAGTTCACTAAAGATTAGTTACATTGTTACTCTCTGAACAGGTCAGCTATTTGGGTACTTCTGCTTGCAGTAAATTCCATCGCATAAAGGATTTAATTCCTGAGAATTTATTTTGCCATTTGTATTAGACAGTACATCCATTCTCCTCTATGGAAAATTGTGTTTATTTGAAAACACTGTTTGTCTTTTATTAGAAACTCCTCTAAAAAAGACCAGAACTCTACATAACAAAGCCATCTGTCATCAGTAAGAAATAAGAAAAGGAGAAATTGTATTTTCAACAAGTGTAACTCCCGAACACACCTAAAGAGCAATATTGATAGAGAAGTGAGAAGTCCTTTCAGGAAAGGGAATGGAATCTTGAAATCAGAAGACAAAGTCTAACAAACCCTCTGGACAGGAGATATGATACATTAAAATGCAACTCAAAAAAAACCAGAAAATTTGGAAATGGAGTGACTGCAACTAAATGGACCAAGACGAAGTGAGGGGCAGTGAAAAGCACGAAAACTTGCCAAAATTACTCTAAATAAATACTGAAATCAAGGAAGAAAGTTTAAAAAAGAGTGTAGAGAAGATTCTAAGGAAATTGAATGCTGAAAAAAAAGGGGGAAATTCCAAAACCAAGTGAAAACACTAAAAGTGAATGGGATGCTAAGAAGTGGAGGGAAATGGACCGAAGCTTGTCTAAATAATCCTCATTGAAATTGCAAAATTTCATTCCCTTTCCTGAAAGGGAAATTCTGCCATTCCAGATGCAGGCACTGGCTGATCTGCTAGCTCTCACAGCAGCAGCAGGTCATAGCCTGGCACTTGCTGACCTTCCCAATAAAAAAGAAAAACAAAACAAACCAACACTCTGCTAATCATTCACATGCTCCTCCTCAGCAGCCCACAGAGAGTTTCTTAAATGTCATACCCCTACAATTCTTCCAGAAACAGAGCTCTGTATGTAAGATATGCATTGCTATACTGGGCAGGAAGGGAGAATATGGAAGAAAAAACGTTTGCACAGGCTGCAAAATGAGCACTTTGCTGAGTTGTGCAGTGAAAGGCCCTTGCCTCTCACTATCTGTGTATCCTGCAAAGAGTGACACGTGGCTCTGCCAAGCTGTCCTGCAATGTAGTGTCAAGTATGAGATCTGCAGTCCTTGCACCTAAATGTAATGAGGAAGTCATCGATTCTGCATCTGAAGAACCCACCCTAAAGCTATTGCATTCCTATTTTCACAAATGCTTGAATCTTTTTCAATGGCCCTGTTGGTGCAAGAAGGCTTGCATTCATGATAAAAAGAAAAGGATTTAGGCCACCTAAATGGCCTAAAAGACTGATGATTAATATTCCTAGAGGTTAGTCAAGCTTTCCAACTATATATTACCATCTTTAAAAGTTTGTCCAGGGGAGTTTTCTTTAATGAGCTTTAGAGTTTGTCCACTGTACTGTTGGCTTTAAATGTGTGAACTGAGCAAATGGCTGAGAAAACAACAACAACAAAAAAAGTGCATTGGAAAATGCCATTAGCCCTAGGCCAGAAGGTTAGCAATGTATATGTGAGCCAGAAATCATTATCATTAGGCAAAAATAAAACTGATGTCATCTATGATTGAAGACTTCCCAATAAAGAAAAATCAGGATATTATGATGCTTTTCTTGATATATAAATATTGTCACCTTTTAAAGGACAGGGTTACAGAGAAAAGCAATATATGTTTAGATTTTTGCTCACAGAGGCTGTGAATCTATCCCTTATCCCATTGTTGTGTGAAAAAATAAATGTGCAGAGTCAGATGTTTCCTTTAACTGTGGTGTATCCTAAGACACAGAGAATGGCCCACTTTCCACACTAGGCTCTATAAACTTCTCAGCCCCTATATAAAAGTTGCTTTTTCATGGGAATTATCTATCACAAAGTCAATCTTAGTGTTGCCAAGCTGCTCTCCAGAGGAACCAAAACAAGCTGGCAGGTATTGACCTGACCTCAGTAGCATCAAATAGCACCTCTTTCACCATTAGAAGTGTCTTCTGTTCATCTTCTCTGGTAATGAAAACATGTCTCTATTTTTTTCTGCCACAAAGGGTAGAAACAAGTCAAGTACAACAGCTCTTTCAGTAGTGTTGGGACCATTGCCTGGCAGTACTTTGTACATAAGGTTCCCAAGCCATCAGGAATTTAGCTTCCAGTTTCACTGTTCCCTCTACTTAAGGAAAAGATGAACTGCTTGCTGACCAGGAGTCAGCCCACACACAGAGCCCGTCCAGGAACACGCCTGGCCTCAGCACAAGCTGCACAGAAGACTGACACCATCTCACTAATGCCCCCTCTCATTTTCCCTCTCTGCCTGCAGTTATTTTTAGATTTCACAGTTAAAGCTTGTCCCTTCTGGACACTTACACAGGACAGCACACACGCACGCTGTAGATACAACTCAGGTACGGGACTGAGCCAGCTGATCATCTTGTCTCACATCAAGGAACAAATTCCAACTTCTGATGACAAAATACTGTCCTTTAAGAGGATGCAAAACCACATGGAATTTTCTGGCTTGCAAATTTGACTAGAAGGCTTTCCACAGACAGAAAAGACAGTTTGCACAGCAGCTTCCTCTTTTCT
Source organism: Toxostoma redivivum (assembly GCA_013397375.1). Taxonomy (NCBI): domain Eukaryota; kingdom Metazoa; phylum Chordata; class Aves; order Passeriformes; family Mimidae; genus Toxostoma; species Toxostoma redivivum. The sequence goes on along the minus strand of VXBI01001826.1, from coordinate 541,051 downwards.
GAAATTTCCTTCCATTTTGCAAGATCCTGCTGTCTTTCAGCATTTGCTGTAAGCCTGATTCCCATGCCGACCGCCATAAATGCAGCCGTGGCTCGGCAAACGGCGGCTGGGTCAGTCCCCAGCACCACCATTGGCACGACGGAGGGGGCAGGAGGGGGCACAGGGGGCATTTATTCTGCCATCATCAGTCGCAATCAGCCCATTATCAGCGTAAAGGAGAAGACCTATGAAGAGCTTCACAAGAAGTGCCTGGAGAAAAACATTCTCTATGAAGATCCTGATTTCCCACCAAATGAGTCGTCCCTTTTCTACAGCCAGAAAAGCCCCGTCAAGTTCGAATGGAAAAGACCACGTGTAAGTAACATGTTTGTTGATTGCCTTTTTCTGTAAATTGAAGTACACATCCTGAGCTTCCATTTTTGCAGAAATTGTGTGTTGGAGAGGCAGGTGGAATAAAATGGAAATATATTTCCTTAGAGCTCTCCTGGGAGATAACTAGCTAGGGCTGTGAAAGGCAATGTGTATATAATGACTAAAATGCAATAAAACAGAATGAAACAACAACAACAAAAGAGATGGAACGAAATATTTAGAAAGAGATATTGGGAATTTAGTTTACTTCTCGCATGGTTTGCCTGGGATTTTCTTGTCTGAAAGTACCAAAGAAAAACTCTCCTCATTCCACAACAAGTTACTGGGTTTGCTGAGGTTTGATTTTTTTAACACTTTCCTTGTTTCACTTAAACCTTTATTTTGGTATTCTGCCATTTTTCTCATGTGTGAAAATAAAAGGACAGGTTATGGTCTAGAACATATTTTTAGTCAGTTGTTCCCTGCATTGTTTATCCCACTTACCATGTATGTGGGTATTCTAATCACTATGAAGACCCAGTCTTGGCTAGTAATCCCATTCATTTTCCTATTTTGTGGATATTCCTCAAGCAGCCTTCCTCTTCTTTTTCATCATTTTTTTTTCTGTCTCTCTCACTGGCAAAGGACTAATACCTCAGTTCCCATTTGATTCTCCCTCCTGCTTCAGCAGGAGTTACACCTTTTCCCTGTCATATCTGCTGGGCAGCTGCTCCCCTGCAGCAAGGCAGCCTCTGGGACAGTGCCTTGGCCCCTGCCATCCCATCTGACAGCGGGGCTGTTGTTCTGAGGAGCTTCCACACTTACTTCTCTCTGGCAGTTTTGGCAACCTCTTTTATAAAATTTGCTATACTTTCCCTGAGCCCAAATCTGTGCTTCAGTGGCAAAGTCAGAGGTGATAAATAAAACTGACCACAGGAGTGTAACTGACTGCAGCAAAAGACCACAAGTTCTTGTGGGTGGTTCTTACAGACGTGGAGGAAGGCCACGTGCTTCTGTCACAACAACTTGAGCAATGTGGAGGGATCAAAATGAGTCCCCCATCTGCTGTGCCCTGTGCACCTGTGCCTTGTCCTTCCTTCATCATCACCACGGCTGCATCAGCCTCTGGAAAAGTGTGTGAATGACTAAAATGGAGCCCCAAGTCAGATATGTAAAGGGATGGGATTTCCCCTCTTTCTGCAGAGTGAAACTGTAACAGCAGTACAGAGGATGAGTGCCAGCAACTCACAACAGACAGACTGCAAGTGTCAGAAAGCATCAAAACAAAAGAAATGCACAATGTAACCTCAGACATGTCTTATATAACTATGCAGGCACAGATCAAGCTGTTATTATGAGAAAGGTTCTCACCAGGGTCTTAATTCGTTAAGTCACTCATGAATATGTAAGTTTGGACTTCTTATTCAGGGGACCATGTAAGACTTAAAATACAACATAAACTTCAAATCCAAAACTGTTGTTTTTTTTTTTTTTTGACACAAGCCAAGACTTTGTGAAGTCCAGTGAATATGAAGGAGTAATGCTGGGCTAAAGAGTATTTTGCTAGGCTGTTAATGAAATCATTGAACATATACTTAAGCACATTGAACATATACTCAATTGCACAGTGTTTTGCAATGGCCTGTAAAGATATGGACAACTTCTGTTCTTGTTAAATTGCAATGGGTTTTTTTCCCCACAAAGAAATAAACTAGCTTATAAAATATACTCTTATAAAGTGATAATTTTAAGCACTTTGAAATTCAGATGAATAGTTGAATAAAACTAGATAATATACTCTCAAAGAAAAAAAACAAAAACCCAAACCTCACAGTTCAAAAGTCCTGAGAGAATATCCTAATGCAGACCAGTCTAGATTCTTTCCCTGTGGCATTTTATGTGCCACATACCTCCAGACACAGCAAATAAACAAGTGATCAATATGCTGTATGTTCCCACTTAAAACAGAGGGCTGGGAAATATGCAACCCGTTCCTGACTCTGGCTTCCTGAGTCACCTTAGCCATGTCACCTCATCAATTGTATCAAAACCCCTCTACCCAGAGGCCAGGTCCTCCTCTGCCACCTCCCAAAATTCTTGTCCTCTGCTGCTGCGAGGGCAGCAAGTGCATGAGGACTGGCCTTGTCCCCTACCCACAGAAGGACAGGTGCTGTGCAGGGCTGGCAGCCCTGGCATGGAGGCAGCAAAAAGGCCTTTGTAATTCTACCCAGCTGGTGACTGCCGTGCCATGATATGAATGCACAGAGAAGACCTCCTAATACTCAATTCAGACAAAAGCCAAGTGAGAGCCCTGAAAGTTGCCCTGAGTAAAGACTGCAGGATCCCTCCCTCCAGTGTTTCTGTTCAGAGTATGCAGGACCATGGTTTAGATACACAGAGGGAAAATAAAATCCCCCTCAGTTAATGCAAAATATTAAATTATTCGCTCACCCACAGCAGTTAAGAGAAGCCCAAAGAGCTGTTTACACCTGCAGCAGGTTACATCCAGCTCACTGACTGACTGTACCTCTCACAGCTATGCTGCCTGTGGGAATTTCTCCCAGCTGAGAGCAAGGATGAGGCCACTTATCTTTGAGAGCTGAGAATCTGTTATAACACAGAATATTAAGAGGTCCTGCTGCAGTCCTGTTTGGATCTAATGACACCAGGGTATTGACAGGAAGGTTCTACTGTGACACTGTGCTTTCAAATGCACCACTGTCATTCTCCTTGCTCACAGCCAAGTCACAGCATTACTCACCAAATTCAATGGCTTCCCTGCAGTGGTCCTCTACATAGCCAGAAAATCACCAGGAGGAGCTTTCTTTTCATAATGAATATAAATAAAATCAAGTCAACAAACTATTGGATTTTTCTTGGAATGGAAATTAATCAGTCAAAACACCTACTGCACACATGTGGAGCTGTTTGCATTTAGTCATCACAAAATGTGGGCCTATGCAGGTTGTACCAAAAAGAAAAGATGGCACTTAGTGCCACCAAAGTAGAACTTTCAGATGAAGATAATCCAACTCAGAAGTTCTAAAACCAGCTTGGTGTCTGACATGGAGCTGTGCATTGAAGTATGCAGCACAGCCATTTAAAAGCATGGTCTAGACCACAAGAGACCAAGAGACAATGAGGCTATAAATTGTCTTAGGCTGAGAAAGATCCTCCTCTGTTTGATAGGATCAGTTAAGGGAATTTACTTGGAATGCCATAGTTTATTAATGGCAGTTTTTAAAGGAATGAATGCCTTTTGCTGCAGCAGTATAAGCTGACTGGCAGATTTCTTCCTGATACAGAAGAAAAGCTAATGAAAATGTAACAAAGGTCAAATGCCATTTTTAGTTGCATGCTGCCTTTGCATTTTCCAGTGCTCCCTTCCAACTGACTCATAAGTAATCTCTTCCCAGAAAGCAACATGCACCACTATTAGGTTTTTCCTGAGATTCTTTGTTTTCCTTGCTGTAACTGACTCATTGTAATGAAATTACAGTCTGAGCTGGATAAACCCAGTGCAACACAAAGGTCTTTGGATAGTACCAAGGCAGTCTGAGTCTGACTCAGATCAGAGGAGGCTCTTTTAAAAGGTGAATCGTTGCCTCGATGAAGTGCAGCCTGTTGGGATTCTCTGATAACTTGACCTAGGAGATGAAGACCAATCCCTTGCCCAGCCAGGAAGGACAGACCTGCCCCCTGCATCTTGGACACCAGGTGGTCTCACTCTGCTGACTGAGTACTTCAGCCTTGGAAGATCTTGATATCTTTCTCTGCAGCTTCAGCTGTACTCAGCACAACTAGAGAGCTGGAGATGAACTAGGGAAATACAAATTAAAATCATATCCACAATGTGCTATATACACCTGGCCCCATAAAGAAATGCAAGAAAAACATTTCTGTCATAGCTAAACCAGGCTATATGACAATTGCATGAGTCTCTCCTTTGCATTCATTTACCAAACATCTTACAAAACAAATGACCCCAAGATGCAATAAATGGCTCTGAGTAACATATCACTGTACATTTAATATTTGGAAACACCTAGGTAGGTGGCACCTGACTACTTTCAACTAAAACACAGCTTGCTGGATTTCAAAGCTAGTTACAATAAGAGCAAGACTGAGCCAAATGCAATAATAGAATTGGAAAAAACACAAACCAAAAACCTGGCATCTCAGACTAGTTTTCAGCAGAGCATCACAGCAATGTGAGGAAGAATATTTTCACCAAAGTGAGTGGAGAAAAGCACGAAGGCATCTCAAACATCTGCTTTGACAGAACCGCATCCCAGCAGCTGACCGAGGCCCAAAATAAAAGGACAATCCCTACATTCCTTCCCTCGAGGAAAATAAAGTGCCTGCAGGGGTTGGTGGTAGGGAGGGTGGTGGAAGTTGGTCTCTCTATCTGGCTGTATGTTTAATCCATGTACTTATATCAAAGCAACTCTTCTGATAACTGTGAAGGAGAAAAAAAAAAACCGTGTTTCAGCCAAGTGAAACTACTAGACCTGAAACATGAGTCTGGGAAAGCCCAGGGCTACCCTGATTATATGAGTAAAATTCTTTAGACTATAGAGGTCACATCAGCTTCCTTTGTGTGCTGCCACACAAGCAACTGTCAATTGTTTGGTCTCCTTCCCACTCTAGTCCCAACATCTTTCAACAGATTGGGCTCTTGGACTACCCTTTGTCTTCTTCCCAGTTTGCAGCTGCTCAGAACAGTGCTCCTCAGGTTGCAATATCTTTCTTTCCTTACCCTCATAAGACATGTGTCCAGAAATTGTGTCTTCTTATTCTTCTCCATACCAAGTATTTGAGTATGACAAATGGAATAAAGCAGAGACATTTTTTACTCCGTAGGATGGTTTATAGCCACTACTCTCCTTGGTTTTCCTCTACACCACAGTCTTTGCCCATTATAGAAAAGGGCTATGTAAGCCTGCAATTGTCCCACCTCACTTGCTGCGTTTTCCCTTCCCTCCCTGCAGAAATGTCGTAATTATTTATGCCTGTACAGCATCTTGTATCCATTCTGTTCTAGTATAAATACAGACAAACCCAATACATTGTGCAATGTGCAGGATGAAAGAAGACCTTCCTGTTCTCAGAGACAGATGATATCTGTACACATTTTTGAATGCAGCATTGCCAATTAAATACTGCAACATGAGGAAAAGAATAAAATCTCTTAACCAGAAACTGATTATTTCTGGTAATTAAACATCTGATCCTTTAATTTTGAGAAAGAGTAATGCTGGGGTTCATTCCCAATGAAATGCATTACTCAACCCTTTTAATGCCTGAACATACCAGTTACTGCAGATTGGACATAAGATAATTTTAAAACAATTTATTCTGGTCCCCTGATGTTTTTTTCATCTACTTGCTCTCCTGTCTCCTCCAGTGTTCTGTTTTTTTCATTACTGTGCAAAAAAAATTTTCCCCAATTCTTCTCATTTCAATGTTTTTTCACGTTACAGTACAGAGGGTGTACCCCAGGCTCAATATTAGATAGACCCTGTAAAAGCATGGGGAAAACTCTGACTGAAGTCTGGAACTTCCAGATTCCAAAACATTTTCATAGTGAAACTCTGCAGAGGAAAACTGTGAGAGAGGTTTTGATAACACAAGTATCCTACAGGAAAATGTTCTAAAACTGCCTTTACTTCTGTGCTAAACAGGCATCATAATGCACACTTTTCCTGCTTGTCCATCTGTTTCTGTTTTACAGGAAATCTGTGAGAATCCACGGTTTATTATTGGTGGAGCCAACAGAACAGATATCTGCCAAGGAGAATTAGGTATGAAATTCTTACTTCAATTCTGCACTTTTTAAAGTCTGCATCATGGTTTAGCTTTCACTTAATTTTCTTTTGTTTCCAAGGTGATATCTGAAATCCTCTGTCTCAGTGATTCCTTCACTCTGTAGCAAATTGTTGATATCGGCTTAGTAGCAATCTAGGCAAGAACTTTTAGTGAAATATTCACATGACTCAGGGAATCCTTAATGCAGTGCTCATCAGATTTTAGGCTTTTTCTAAAGTACAGGGAATATTATCTGTTTAGCCTGAGTGTATCCATTCATGAGCAAAGCCCATGAGCATTTCTAGAGCAAAAATAGATAAAGTGCTAAAGTACTGCAGAACACATGGAGAATTATGCTCTATTGACATGCCACTTTGCAGTATTTTAGGTTCTCCCTTTGATTCTAGTTGCTCTTTCCCTTCATTTTGTCTGCTGCTTCTGCTCTTTTACAGGTAACTGCTGGTTTCTGGCTGCCATTGCTTGCCTGACACTAAATAAAAAACTACTCTGTAGAGTCATACCTCATGACCAGTCCTTTATACAAAACTACGCTGGCATCTTTCACTTCCAGGTGAGTCACTCCGTCTAGTGGTAAGCATATGCATTTACCCAAGGCTCAGCTCCTGGCATGCTCTTCCCTCTTTCTCCACCCTTTGGAAGCATGAGTGACAGCAGGGAGGAAAAGGGATTGAATTGCCTCACCCCGAACGCTTCCATCAAGGCAGTCACAAAAGGGCCAGCCAATAAAAGCAATTAGGGAGCATTAACCCACCAAGGAAGTATTTGCAGATTGCAGTGTCCTGGGTGTAAGGAGTAACAACAGGTGCCTGGTCCTGCCTCACTGCTCAGATGCAGCACTACATTCAGCACAGACACGCAGGCACTTGGCAAGAGTGGCTATTTTTAGGCCCACAAACAGCTGGTCTGTCAAAACAAGTTATTGAAGAACTTATTATTCGGAGAAGATTGACTGCTTTCCACATTTCCTTTGGTTCTCTTAAGGAACTTTTTTGCCTAGGGGAATTCAGTACAGCTGCCTCCCTCACCGTAGCCATCAATTCTGGCCACATTACGAAGCAGCTAATTCCCACATTTCTCCTCTTTCATCCTGACTTTTCAGCCAGTCTTCCCCTCCCTGCACCAAGTCAATCCAGTTTGGTTTTCTTTTTCTGTTTGCCTTTGAGCAGTTCTGGCGCTATGGAGACTGGGTGGATGTTGTCATCGATGACTGCTTACCCACCTACAACAACCAGCTGGTCTTTACCAAGTCCTCCCAGCGCAACGAGTTCTGGAGTGCCCTCCTGGAAAAGGCCTATGCAAAGTAAAGAGAACTGTGGGGCTGTGCTGGGCTCCCCAGCATGGCTCTGCCTGGGGTGGTGCTTAAACCACTTCACACAGCATTGAGAAGCACACAGAGAATAACCTGAATACAGCAATGCCTTTTCCCATGCCTTGGAGCTGGGGATGGGTTAAAGTGTATTTTTTAGGAAGTTTTGCTGCTCATTCAGAAATCTACATTTGATTTTCAGCATAGCTTTCTTTTTTTCCTGTGTGTGTAAGTGGCATGTTTTAGAACTTCCAACTTGTGAGTTACCAGACAGATGGTTTGGGAGTTTTTAGTATGTGTGTTAACACAGCTATAGTTATACACACACACAAAAGATGGATATAAATATATAGGTAGGTATCTATACATTTGTAAAAGAATCTTTTCTCTTTTCAAGACTCCATGGGTCATATGAAGCTTTGAAGGGAGGCAACACCACTGAAGCCATGGAGGACTTCACTGGAGGAGTCACAGAGTTCTACGAGATAAAGGATGCTCCTAAAGATATCTATAAAATCATGAAACATGCCATTGACAGAGGATCCCTCATGGCCAGTTCCATTGATGTGAGTCCATATCAGATATATCCATGCAGATAAGAAACGGCAGAGGAGAGGGACCTCTCCATTTGTAACCAAATACATACCACATTTGGAACTGCTTGGTTTAGGCCACATAGAAAACACCCATTTCACGGAGATGGAGTAATCCCCCCTAGAGACCAGCCTTTAGCAAACAGTGAGTACCAAAAGGGAAATATACAGAAATAGAATGTGGAGGTGCAAAAGAACAGGTGCAATGAGCAAAACCAGCACCCCTTCCCCCTCAAGAGCCTAACCCAGTGAAATGAGGTTAGAATGAGGACGCTGCAACTCTGTTAAGACACAAATCTTCTTGTCAAAGATGTTAACTGTGCAAATTAACATTTTATTGTCAGCATGGCCTCAGACTGTCTTCACTTACTGTGGTAAATTTAAAAGTTAAAAGATTAATACTTTATGGAGTATGATATTTCAGTAAAGGCAGGAGAACAAACAGTGTTATTGACCACTGTAGATAAAAGCAAAAAGAGATAAGAGGATAAGAGAAAAAAGAGAAGTAATCTAGGCTATCTTTTACCACTCATCTTCCTGCTTGATACTCTCCTCCCATTGTCTGTGCCAGGATGACCTAGGCTTTTGCTACGGATCAGCTCCTCGGACTGACATTGGGGAACTGATTGCTCGCATGGTGAAGAATCAAGAAAATGCACAGATGACACAGTCCAGTGTAGACTACCAGGGGATGGAAGAGAGGCCAGCCTGGGTATGTCTCCTAAGCAGCTCACTTCAGAATGCTTTTATCTACAAACAGTTAGAGAAACATATGCTTTTAAATCCTTATTTAGTTTCACAGATTAACGCTAACAAAATGTTCTTATGGAAGCTGTTTGATGAGTGTGTTAAAAGACTTCAGTGCTTTCCAATGCAGTGAGTGATACTAGAGGGCTTCACTGATACTAAGGCTTTAAAGGGCTTTTATTTATTTATTAGTGGATTTTATCAAGTCTCTTGCTTGAATAGGGTGGAGAGAATGAAAAAATTCAAATACTAGTATAGAATAAGATCCTTGAGCATGCATGGAATGTCAAAGAAAGAAAAAGCAAGCTCTGCATAGTTCTCACTCCAGGCAAAAAACCTCTTTGTGAACTTATTTTGAGACAGAGTGCCCTACCCATTAATGGAGGAGAGTCTGCTCTAGGAATGCTCCTTTTTGATTACTGCCAACCAAGTCCTCATTAAAAATGCCTAACAAGGAAAAGTAAAAGCATGTTGAGTTTTATATATGTGATGAAATACAAAGTAACTCCAGCATATCCACCTAAGTATCTAGCAAAATAAAGAGAGGGACGTTAAACCCTCTGAGAAAAAATCCCATACTGGACAACTTAGAAGCATTCAAATCTGTAGAGGGACACTTTGCTGCCTTCCCTGTGTCAGGCAGTTGTCATACCTTGCCCTTTAGGGAGCTGCATTTCCATGACAATGAAATTACATCAGGGGGTTTTACAGGAGTGTGGGGAAAGGGGGGAGAAAAACAAAAAGAAAAACCACCAAAGAAAAATCCTCCACAATTACATCACTCAAAACTTTTGATTCTGCAAACTTCCTTCTGCATTCGCAGCTGAAATAGCTGATTTATTCTCTTCTGACATCCAAATTTAGTTCTTCCTGAAAGACTGAAATGGTGTCATTCTTTGGGAGAGACCAGTATGACTATCTTGTTTTGCAAGCATGGCTGCCCAAAACCCCTATTGTCTGAGGGGAGAATTTCCTCCTCAGTGTTTGTCTACTACAAGACCCTTTCTATACTTGTTTCTCCAGCAGCTACTGTGCTGCTGGTTATTGCATATTCCTGAACCATCACCAGGAAAAAAATCAGGACTCTTGATGAAAAGAGACAGTTAAAACACTTTCAAAATTTGCACTTCGAGAAGTCATCCAGGGCACCAGGAGTCAATGTTTTTAAACAGAAAGAAAAGGGTTAATGGAAAACAATTGCAACATTCAGGAAATATTTGAATGAGAGCCTCCCAGTATAAGCTGAGAACATTTCTGTGTGACCTTACTAATTCTCCCTCGGTATCCAGCCCTGCCTTTTTCATGCCATCAGATATGTCAGAAAGGGGTGGCAGAGGTACTGACAGGACCTTGCAGACATCTCTCAGCAACAGACACAAAAAAGGAGGGAGAGTTTTGCTCGTGGTCCACATGCATGTGGCAGGGTCTGCCCCTCTTACCAATACTGGAGATCTCTTGTGCAAGTACAGCAAGATGTGTGGATCTGTCATCTTCCTCCCAATTCCAGATCTCACAGATAAATAAGTAAAAATCCATCAGACACACCAAAAGCTGATGACTAAGACAGCAAAATGTATTTACACCTGAGCAACACGGTTACGCCCTTCCTGAAAGCTAATGCAGTAAAATAGTGTCTGTTAGCAGGAGCAGTGTATTAAATAGGGTGTTTAAATGTCATTGTGATAAGATAGCAGCCATGTGGAAAGATGGTGGTGTTGATTTGCTCTGATGTTTAAGCAGTTCATGTGTAATAACCTTACTGGGCTATACAAGAACATACTATCCTAGAAAAGACTGAATAGTCCTTCTAATGCAAAAAGCTAATTATTCGATTAAGAACGCTATATCGTGTCATGTTCCAAGTGCAAAAAGCAATAGCCTACAAAAAAAGGGGAAAAGACAGCAGAAAATGTCCTTTCCAATTGATACTATCAACTATTTCCAATTTTAGTACATACTTCCATCCTTTCTAAACATCAGCAGGAATTCTATGGGTGCTTAGCTTGACCACCTTGTCAAACACAAAGAGGAGAACAAGGCAAAGACTCCTGTCACCTGGAGAGGTGACAGAAAGCCCTGGGTGGCAGCACCTGCCCTCGGGCAGGCAGCTGAGCTTTGTGCGAGCCCCACGGGTTTTTCTCTCTGTCTAACAGACCATCGTGCCGATGCAGTACGAGACGCGGATGTCCTGCGGGCTCGTCAAAGGCCACGCCTATTCCGTGACGGCCGTGGAAGAGGTACGGGCAGCGCTCCCCTCCAGCTGCGCGCAGCTGCAGCCGCCACTGCCCTGCACGCACGGCAGCAGCGCCGTGAGAGGCGTGAGAAGCGATTGTGAGCTAAGGAAACAAAATTATATTATAATGAGTATAAGTCTTGTGGACAAAGAAATCTATCCAAGTTTCGGCTCTCTGGGGAAATGCCCACTTGAGCAAAGGTGGCCACAGGCAGCCACCTCCTGGTCTTACAGCCTTCCCATACTCACCCCAAGAAGATTAGGCTGAGCTGTGGCCCAGAAAAGCACCATCACTGAAAGGTGAGGTGACAGGCAGAACATTTCCTTTTGAACCTACTCTCAGTCTCTTCTTGTTGCATTCTTTTTTCAATTAGACAGTATTTAAAGGGGAGAAAATACGTCTGGTAAGGCTGAGAAACCCCTGGGGCCAGGTGGAATGGAATGGAGCCTGGAGCGACAAGTGAGTAAAACAGAGCTTCACATGATTTGAAAAATAAGTTGCTGTTTTATTTGCCTTTCTGCAGCTTTTGCATAATCCTAATATTCAGTGATGAGAGGTATCTGAATTGTCTTTGTTGTAATTTTGAAGTTGAGTGCTTAGCTGAAGCTGTAAAAAAGAGTACCTAATAAGATGTTAAGAGAGGCTTTAATAAATTGAAATTAAGACAGAACCCAGTCTAATGATGCATTAAATCTGATTTTACTGTCCATTTTCAAAACAAGATGTGATAGTAGAAAAATCTTTTAACTTATGAAAAAAATGAATGAAGCAAAATGTCAGTGTTTTCCCTAAAGGAATTTCAATAGGTACGCCAGCAATGATCATGTGCAAACACCTTTTTCTTCAAGCTATGTAAAATTAACACAGTTCAGCAGATGTTTGAGAGCTGCTGAGAAGAATTCTAAGAAGGCGGCAGAGAGAAGTAGGACAATTGTTCCTCTTCTTTGGGCATGTGGAGAAGAGGATAGCCTTGAGAACAAATAATTGCAAGGCTTACAAAGGAAAAATCATGTGGAGGTAGAAAGAGCACTCTTGATTTTTCACTCTATGAGGCTAAAGTGTAGAAACATTAATGAAAACCGTATTGCAAATCCTAAGTTAACTTGTTTACTCCTTTGAAGGTCAGAGGTGTGGGACTCTGTTAACGAAGCAGAGAAAATCCGCCTGCAGCACAAGGTCGTGGAGGATGGGGAGTTCTGGTGAGATCATCAGTCAAAAGCCATTGCTTCTCTAGGAAATATGCAATCATAGCAAAAATGAATGACATTGCACTACTACAAATCTGCTAAAACCATTGCAGTGATCTCTGCTCCCCTTCATATTCCCAATAAGTCCTGCTCTGTGATCCTCTCATTCTCCTGCCAGGGATTATTCAGTACCATCAGCACAGTCTTTCTAATTATGCTACACTTACACAAGCTCTCCATCACCCTTCTTACAAACCATCCTCTCAGCTCAGTTTCCCTGAGTTTGGAGCTGTACCTGTGGTAACTGACCAACCAGCAGACCAAAAGCATTTGGAAAACATGGCACTCCCAATGCAAACTTGTCCCAGTACTGACAGTGCTGCTGGTCACCATCCTCCACCTCCCCAGGGTCTTTCAGAAAACTGCCAACCACGTAAATGCATTTGTATTCAATTTCCCCTCAATTCCTCCAGGATTTCATTTCAAGATTTCATGAGGCACTTCACAAAGCTTGAGATCTGTAACCTCACACCTGATGCTCTGGAAGTGGATAAATTCCAGACTTGGACTGTGTCAGTCAATGAAGGACGCTGGGTGAGAGGCTGCTCAGCTGGAGGTTGCCGCAATTATCCAGGTGAGCAAGGGGTCTTGAGAGATACAGCCTCTTTGATGGGAACTAGGTTCCCATCAAAAGGATAAGGATTCAAAGGATTCACTAACCACAGCCTGGTTAGTGCTCAGCCATAGGGAAAGCCTTGCTTCTTCAGTGGACAAGGCATGTGATTGGTAGCTGGAAATCTTCTGTCACTATGCTGTAACAGAACATCATAAGCCCAAAAGGCAGCCCTGGCAATGATAAATCATTGTTCAAATACTTCATAGTGCCCCAAGTAAAAGGGATAAATTTCACCTTAACAGTTAGATTTCACATGGGAAATTCACTTTTGTGGATTAGCGATTGGTTTAGGGACTTAGGAAGTTTATCAGATGACAATTCTCCATATATCTTCATTTGCTATGCAGTTGTTAGAACTAACAGCCATAATACATAAAAAATCCCACATATGTCTTAGCCCAATTTTAACCTTTCCCTCAGGAGCCATAGACAGGAAACTTAAAAGTTCTCTTTGATCATGAGCACCATTAGAAGACTGAAGCTTTACATGTTTTCTTTGGGTTGCTGGTGGGATTTCACAGATACATTTTGGACCAATCCCCAGTATCGCTTGAAGCTCCTGGAGGAAGATGATGATCCTGAGGATGAAGAGGTTATCTGCAGCTTCCTTGTTGCACTGATGCAGAAAAACAGGAGGAAAGAGCGCAAGCTGGGAGCCAACCTGTACACCATTGGCTTTGCCATCTATGAGGTAACAGCTCTAGATTTTGCTCTTTGCACTGTGGTGCAAATCCTGACAGTATGCATTTATCAAGGGTCACTGAGTCATTCAGGCTGATTACATCAATTGCGATTTTTGCTTCACAAAGAAGTCAGAAAGCCTGAAAGAGAGGAAGGAAATTCAAGTCTTTCTAACTGCTCATAACATAGTAATGTCAGGGTTTACCCATCTATTAAGTAAGACACATTTTAGGCTTTTATAGTGTCCTAATGCCAGATTTTAGCACATTCTTTCCCATATAGTCTTCAATCTGCCTTTTGTCCTTTCTGAAACTAAGCACTTAATTGGCAGAAGAGTGTGAAAAAGGAAACATACATCCAAGATTCATATGTAGCAATTAACCTCTGTCCCTGCTATTGACTTGATGAAAAAGTCAATTTACTCAGTCCCTTGCACAAACATATTTGGTTCAGATTTTAACTGATTTCATGCAGATGCCAAGAAACCTAGAAAGGATGACGGAAAGTGCTTATCACTAGGGACATTTTAGTTACTGTGTCCTCAGAACAGTTCTGTATGACCTATAAACATGCAGACTTCCCTTTCAGCTCTAACCATTTCTTCTCTCTGTTTCTCCCTAAGGTGCCCAAAGAGGTATGAGCAGAACGGAGCCACATTGACATCTTGGTGTATACCCACAGCTAGTGTTACTGTAGTGCCTGTCAGTAAGTCAGCAGGAGACTGCCCAATCAAATTTGTTTTCAGGGATGTAACTGTAGTAGAACTGCTAACCTTTTTGCTTTGAGTGTTTATTAGTAACATTTTGTGAGTAATTTTGAGTTCCTTGTCACTCGCACCCCATTTCCACTTGGATTTTTCCTTAGTGTTTATTTTCTCTTATGTGGTGGCCTGGCCATCACTTGCACAGTTGGTCAGAGATGCAGGGAGCAGTGCCTCTGAGGACTTAGCCTCTGCAGAACCATCCTAAGCCAATTGCATTTCCTCCTAAAAATAATACAAATGGTCTACATTCTGCAGACACAGTTTTCTCTGTAGTCTTAGAATTTGTTTAGAAAATTAATGGTATTTTCAGACATTGAAGAAAGCTTATTGAAAGTACACAGATTACATTTTTTCTGAGGCTGACACTAGCTGAATCATTGGCATCATAAGTTTTGCTAACAAGCTCACCTAAAGGCTGTTACTGGAAAGCATGAAGTCGACAGTCTAAATGTTGTTTTTGCCAACTATTTTACAGACGGTTATTTCTGAAAAAAAAAGCCTGCAAGTGTTCTTAGCCCACAGATCTTGGCTTAATTTTCATATTTGAGCTAATGCAATGTCTGATTGTCACATTTGTTTAGCAGATACAGAACTCATGTTTTTTTCTAGGCAAGGGCACGTTTCCACTGAAAGCATCTTCACTTCACCACTCTGCATGTAGGAGTTTGCTTACACCATTCCTTGCCACACACCCTCCAAAGAAAGTGGCTGAGCTTTTGTTACGCACAACCCAGCATCTAGCAAAAGAGTCAGATACAATGCCTACACAGCAGAAGTCAGCCACAATCTGCAGGTGGGCCCTGGAGAAGCCAACTAGACTCAGTCAGTAGCAACTAAAAGGTGACAGACTCTGTACCTGCCACCAGCTACCACCCCTCCTCAGCTCCCTGCCTGCTAAGCTGCTGCTCCCTGTGTATTCTGTCCCAGCCATGCACCGCCCACATGGCAACCCACCTGGGCGAGTCTTTCTTGAAGACAAATTGACTCATTTGTTCTGCAGATGCATGGTACTAAGCACCACTTGCAGAAGGATTTTTTCCTCTACAATGCCTCCAAAGCTAGAAGTAAGACCTACATAAACATGCGAGAAATCTCTGAGCGCTTCCGGTTACCTCCCAGTGAATATGTCATCATCCCATCCACATATGACCCCCACCAGGAGGGAGAATTCATCCTCAGAGTCTTCTCAGAGAAAAGAAGTCTCTCAGAGTAAGTTGCAGAGACATTTATGTGGCCACATAGATGGAATGACTTCACTACTCTACTAAAGTCATGTTATCAGTTTGCTACACCCTGCTTTTTATTTTGTTAACCTCATTAGAAACTCCAAGCTGCAGACTCATTTCCACAAGGTTACTTTATAGAATAATAAGAACTTGCTTTGAATTGTCTTTGGAGAAGCTTACTGCTTGCAGGATATCCTTTGCAAACAAACCATTAGTAATTTACTAAGGCCAAAGAACTTTCGTTTTACTTCCAGTTGACTGTTAGCAAGGTTCTTTACAGGGGTAAGCCAGGCAGCTGCCATCCTGGAAATGGTACTTGGGATGTTCAGCTCAAACTGAGAAAAAGCTACTCCTAGAGCTGGCGGCTGTAATGCTGGAAGCCAGCCCACACCACTGGCTGCTTGGAAAGTTCAAGTGCTGCTTAAAAAACACCTAAAAAAACAGGTAACTTTGGGAAGAGTCACTTTCCTGATTTATTTATTTTCTGCTTTCTACTTAGGGAAGTTGAAAACATGATTGAGGCAGAGCGTCCATTGGTGAGTACTGTCCTGGTCCTCTTTCGTGTATAGGGGTAGAGAGAAGAGGAAGATGATACCTAGGGAAACCTACAGCAGGAAACCATTTGCAGCTACCTGACAGCACCTTTATTATAAATTCTCATATTTTTTCTCATCAAGATGCTTCTGTTGACACTTGCTTTATATACACTACTTTCTGAACTTGATTCAGACCAAAATGCTTTTGCAGATTTGAAATCTGGTCCTGGCATAAAGAAGCTGGATGCTAAGCATTGTCTTTGCCTCCATCAATGGAGATTATCCATTTACCAAGGGAGGCCTAGCTCTGTGCTCTGAGATACTTTCTTTGTGAAACTGGCATCTCATCTAATAAAGAAAAAACTACCTTATTTTGAAGTACTTGCTTTCTGAAAAGGGATCCTAATAACACTCTGACTCAAAATAGCATCCATGACTAGTTCTAACTCTTACTCTTCATCCTGGAGTTTTATACATCTATATGGGAATATTCTGGAGCTAACAGTACAATTAGTCTTGAAAAAATAATCAGAGGAAATGCTGTTGCACATAATTGAGCTCCATCGAACCTTGCTCAGAAATGTTCCCCTTTTGTTTGCTGTCATAGTGAAAAATAACTGTCCAGATATGAGGGAATTAAATTGTCACTTCAGATATCATTGATCTATGAGCATAGTAGTTCAATCTCCACTGCACGGGCAGGTTGGGGAAAAAAAAAAAGGAATACTCAGAGCTAAAGCAATTTTATTCAAGCAGACAAAGCCCCAGATGAGATGAAGCACAGTTTTGCTGTGGTTTCTGCAATGTGTTTCCTTCACTATGCCATTTCTTGGTGGGTGCATGTGCCCTTATTTTTAGTGATTTGAAAGCTGTATAAATATAGGAAATGGGAAAAATTTTATGAGTATAGAAACTGGAAAAATAAACATGAAAAAGGGAAAAATAAAAATATGAAAATTTGCCATCAGCTCTACATAATCTGATCAAGTGCTTTTCAATTTTGTCTCTTCACACAGAAGATAAAGGGCAAGGTAGGTACCTGTACAATGTGCTAAGTGCCAGCAAGGCAAAGAGCATGTGCAATGCATGAGCAGGGGCAGAGTTCCTTGGTATTATAGTTTTCTCTGTGTTGGAAACTGACCTAGTTAATGAAGGGCACTGGATGCAAGGCCATTTGCATGCAGCAAAGACTTTGTCTTCCTACATTAAGTTCTAATGAAATAGCATTAGCATCATATACCCCTCTTACTCAAAGGGGTGGTGAAAGGGTAACAAACTATTCAGTTTCATCAGCTCAGTCTTCTGGGTTGCTCAAACTGTTCTTCCTTCCTGCCCCCTTCACAGGCAACCTGACACCCCTTGCTAGTGAAAAGCACCCCTTCTCCAGACATGTGCCCTCACACTTGCTTTCCATTGCCTAGTGCAGCAGCCACTCCCCTTTCCTGAAGTTTCTGCTCACCAAAGTCCAGGATTCTATTTTTGATTTGACACAACACATTTTGGACCTTGAAAATGTAATCAGATATTTTAATCCCAAGACAGACCGATTGTAATTAATATTCCAGAGTAATGCATTCACATCCTGTAGCAGTTTTTTTCCTTGTTTTAAATGCACCAAACCAGAACAAATGTGTATGGCTGCTTACACCTGAGAGCTTCAAGAAAAAATACAGAGAAAGAACATAATGCTGCACATAACTAACAAGCTCCTACACAAATAAATCCTTTTCTGTGTACAATTCACATTTGGTTTGTTTTCAGTGCTACTGCCCTTCATTGAGGGGCAAGCTTATCAGTTTAAGCGATGAGAATCTGGGAGGCTTATTTTGCTTAAAAACAGGGGAAAAACCCCACCAAAAAAAAAAAACAATTTAAAAAACCAACTAAAATACCAAAAAACAAAACCACACAAAGAAACCCTAAACAAAAACAACAACAAACCAAACACATTCAATTACTGTCTTTCTGACAAGGAAAGCTACAACCCAGAAATTGCACTATTTTGCAAAAAGACTTCTGCAGCTTTTTTTAGCATGAGAAGAGCAATAACAGCAGAAATTTTTCCACCTTTTTTTACTTCTTTCTTTTCTTTCATTCCAAGAAATGGCTTCTCTTATACTTTCAAGAGCAGGAGTTGTTGCTGCATGCACTATCCATGGAATGCTTGTAACCAAATATTTTTCTTTCCACTATTTCTTGTGTAATTTCCATTTCTCTTTTGCTCTCTTCTTCTTCTAGCCTATCATCTTCGTTTCTGACAGAGCAAACAGCAATAAGGAGCTGACAGCAGATGAAAATGCTGGAAAAGATGGTGAAAAAACTCAAGCAGATGAGAAAAAGGTTTCTGCAGCAAGTGGCAGAGGGGGAAACAAGGCTTGGTCTGGCTAGCACGAAAGAGCGGCTGAGGAGAGCATAGGAATAGGGCAAAGAGGTGTCCTGACATACTAAACAGCTTCTCATTGAATCTTAATATGATTTGCATCTGGTTTATGTGGATCTAATGAGCATGAGCACAGAGAGACTGTCCCTTCAGTTATTTAACAACTCTGCAGGAGGATTTAATTGCTTGACAACATCTCCTGGTTGCTCTCTCATGTAAGAATCCCAGCTGTGAGAGATTCCTTCCCCACATTCAATTCACTCTCACTTGGCCTCCTGAGGCAGTACTGCTTCACAGAGGGCACCCGCACAAACTGCACCCGAGGGGCTGCAGAAGCTCCTGGCAATGACTGCAGCCTCTCCTGTTACAAACTACACACTTCTATCCTAGTTCCTGTTGGTCAGAGGATAAAGGACAGGTAAACCCAGGAACTCCAGCCCCCCTGCCCCACCCTGTTTTCCCTTGCTACCAGAGAGGAAGAAAACAGAGTAGCAAATTCAGAGTTTCTTCCTGCAGGTGGGTGACTCAACATATCTAACAGCCAGATCCCACATCCAGGTGGCATCTGGAGGCATGGCTGGAGCATCTGCTTACAGGGAGGGTGCTGTTCTGCTGCATGACTGCTAGAGCATGCAGGTGGTGAAGTGAGAACCAATCTAAACTTTCCTCTGCATTTAGACAAAGGAGAACAAGAACTAAACCAAGAAATCAACTTTTTTACCTATAACTTTCATTTCCCTTTACAGTATCAGCTTCAGAGTTCAGCGTTGCACTTTCCACGTGTCTGAGAAAGCTTCATGTTCCTCGTTTTCCTCTGTCTCATATGCTATTTGTCTTCAGCAAGGGGTCCCCCACATCATAAAGAGTTCTCATATGGTCATTTATAGCCTACAGGGCAGCTGTGAGGCAGATACTGTGTCCCTGCCCAAGGCAGGGGGGCTTGAACAAGATTGTCTTTAAGATCCCTTTCAACCAAAACCATTCTTTGATTGTCTGATACGCCTCTTCTGTTCCAAACTTCTCTTTTGCTATATTTTGGAAAAACAAATTAGAAGATAACTGCCAGTGGAAGTAATTATTTAGGCTCTTTCAAATAGAAAATAGAACAATGGGATGAACTTAAATACTTTTTAAGGAACAGAACTAACAAAAACATGGGGGAAGGAGTGTGAGGACAGCCCATTCCTCCAAAGGCCTCCAGATTCACTATGATCCCTCACACAAGAGCAAGTGAGCCATCCTTTCTGTTCTCCACTGGGCTCAGGATGTATTTCTTCTTTGCTTGTCTCTTTTCAGCGCTCTTCAACAAAAGCTCATGAGGAGAGTGAAGAGCAAAAACAGTTCAGGAATATTTTCCGACAGATTGCAGGGGATGTGAGTATGCAATCAATCCCTGTCTTTGCCCTCAAAGCAGCCTGGCCACGACAGCTCCTAAATCAACTACTCCATAGATTCAAAATACTGAACATTAAAATTTCCTTTGAATGTTCTCCCATCAAATTCTCTTTGCAATTTCAAGTAAAATAAAATAAAAACCCCATTAAGTATACAGCTATCCTCATATGTATGTATAAACTATTCTCACTGCGTCTGAGGAAGTATTATTTAAATTCAGCCTTTTTCTTCTATCTCTCCTACAAGATGCTGTTTTGCACAGCAAGTATAAACAAGTTAGAAATCCAGTGCCCTCTGATACATGCTTAATAAATGAAGTTAAAGATAAAAACAGATCAAAGAACTGTATAAATCAAGTGGCTGCAAACGGGATACAGGAATTTTCTGATTTTGCTATTTGTCTAATACACTGGCTTGAAATTAACAATCATTCTGCTAGTTGTAGTTTAATGAGCACTGTATGGTAACTTAAGGTCTACCTTGTACTGCAGCCTCAAGAAAGAGTTGGACTAATGTTCACTTGAAGTAGAATGCCCTCTGGTTTGAAGCATGTATATGCCTTACTGAAAAGTGACCAAAGACATCATACTTTTAGTATATCCATCCATAAAATTGTATTTCATAAAGAATGCTGTAACCAATGATATTCTCACCACATTTCCATCAGGACATGGAGATCAATGCTGAGGAACTTAGGAATGTTCTCAATAATGTCGTAAAAAAACGTGAGTTTGAGCATGTTTTTACTAACCCTGGACAAAGAAATCTGTAACAGAGCATAACTCCCCACCCTGAGTTATAAAAAATATTGTAACAGAGCATAATTCCCCACCCCGAGCTGCACTCTAAAAATTATTGATGCTTTCAGACCCAGAAATTGCCTAGTTACATTTCCATAGACATTGCATCTGAGCCTTTAGCAAGCTGAATTTACCACAGAGATTATCTCAACAGGTTGTTAATACTGATAATCTAGAAATAAGCAGATGCATTCATTGGAATTACCACATGGGAAAATAATGCAATTTTCACAGCCTGCAAACTAAAAAATTTCTAGTGGAGAGGCAGGCCTTTCTCCCTGTTTAGCAAACTTTAGCATACAGACCCTGGACTTCTTAGTAACCTAGAAGTTAGTTAGAGTTTTCCAGAGCTTTATAATGTATATAACAAGTAAAGAAAAGTAATGTCTAATTCACAGACTATTAATAACATTACTGAGAATCTTTTCAGATTTCTCTACCGCTCATTTCTTACTGGATGAAGGAAGTAGATTTGGCTTTTACTTTGATTAAAGTTACACCTGAGAGGAAAATCACTTGCTGATTTGCATGATTTGTATTCACCTGGGATCATTTGTTTCAGATAAGGACCTAAGGTCAGAAGGGTTTGAGTTGGAATCCTGCCGCAGCATGATTGCTTTAATGGATGTATCCTTTTCTGGTGAAAAGGGATTGCTTGAAACCACTCAAGTTCAGTATTTTTCACACACATGCACAAGTTAAGACAGGGAAACAAATCAGCAAAGGAATTGTAGTCTGTAGTCAGACTAAAAAAGCACTCCTGTTTTGGCACATCTGAATTCCAGTCATCTCAACATCAGCATAACTGGTAGAGAAAAGTATCCCCAAAAAGAAAGCCGCAGAATAAATCAGTCAGTATGACATTCTTCTTTAGGTATCAGAGACTGGCCACATTATGTACTAAACCATAATTTTTTTATTATTATATTTAAAATAAACTCAACATAACTATAGTTCTTGCCAATAAACCTACTATATTTATCTCTTTAAGTTCATAACATATCACGTATTTTACTATATGCTCAGCTTGCAATGCAGGCAGAACTTGTCTGGAACAAGTGCAATAAAACACACTACAAGATGCCACATGGCTTCTTCTACCACAACCACCTTCAATTTTCCAGTTTGACACAACACAATTTTGAGAAAATGTAAGTGCATTCAAACAAAACCAGAACAAAAATGTAACTACAACCCACAGCCATAATGGTTGTAGCCTAAACACATTTTTGAAAAGAGCTTTAGTCAACATTTTGCACATTTCTCAATTCATTTTAAGCAACGCAGAAAGAGTTGTCTTAAAAAGCATTGAGTGAACTTCACATTTGGAGGTATTTCAGAAGAGCCCACTAAAACATCCTACTAGAATAGTTCCAGAGGCAAAGCTGTGTCCTGTACCAGAAGTTTGCTTCTACACAAAGTAGTACTTCACAATTCTGAAGCACTATGCTATGCACAATAACCAAAATGTTTACAAATATTTTACTGCACAGCTGAGTCAACTCTTAATCCTGAGGAGATCCCCAACACAGTTTCACATTCATCCCTTTACCAATAGTTGCAGACCTAATTAATTTTATCCTAAAAATATTGTGGGTTTTTTACCTGAATGTTTGCATCACAGACAGATGGCTCAGGGAAGATAAACTTTGATGAATTTCAGCATCTCTGGGACAAGATTAAAAGCTGGCAGGTATTTTGCTGGTATCTTCACAGTTCTTCTTAACAGCTTCTGCAGTGCAAATGCTCTACAGGAAAACCAGAACTCTCCACATACACTCCATCAAAAAGAAAGGCTAAAAAGTAATTATGAAATAGCTTCAAAAATGAAAAGTAATGTCTCTCCTTATCCTACTTCACAGCCTAAGCAAATAGCCTGAATCTCTCAGAGACAGCCTTCCCCCATGCAACTAGCAGAGAGGCATACAAACTGAAGGAAGAGAATGATGGGAACTACAATCAGGCCTCAATAATAGCTTAATTAGGGCAATCAAGACGGAGGATTACCAGCAAAAACTCAAGGCAAACAAGAAGAGTCTCAAGGGGAGAGCTTTTTTGCTTCTCAGAGACTGGATCTAAATCATTTTAACTTGCAGCTGAGGGGAACTCTGTGCTAACAACCCAGACTGCCCAGCAGTGGCAATACAAGGCACGTGGCAAAGCCTCCAGGTGCCTGAGGCACACATCCCTTATCCACTCAGAGGGTACACTCAAGAGAAGTACAAGTTTTTATTACTATTGTGTATGTGTTTTTTTCTTTCTCCAGAAAATTTTCAAGCGTTATGACACTGATCACTCAGGAACCATCAACAGCTACGAGATGCGCAATGCAGTCAAGGATGCAGGTACTTTCCCTGTGCAGTGCCCAACAGCTGAAGAAACCTTGTTTTGTTTTATCACAGGCTGAGATCACTGAACACAGTGCTACCCTTTAAGGAAAGATCCTAGAGAAATTATAAAATATTTTTTCCACTGGCAGAGCTTCTCAAATAGCCAAATGGCAAGCCTTGTATGTCTTGCCAGCAAATAGATCTCCTCAGCTCCTCTTTAATGCAATGAGTGATGCTTTGCTGTCTTTAATGATTTCCTACTCAGGGTCCTGTTATTTAGGGAGACCAGGGAGTGCTGAAGACATTTACTCTCACTTAAGCTGTGGATTCTATACATTTGTGTAAGTAACAAACAAAGAACAGCAGAAAACCTTCAACCTAAGTGTACAGGCACTGAAACCAAGATGGTCCATGTCCATGTTTTCATCACAGGCAATTGGGTGGGCATTTCTCGAGTCATGTTAATGTTTCTCCAGTACTGAGCCACTGTGGGTTCAGTTTCTTCTACCTGCACAATGAGAAAAAAGTATTTTTGCAAAACTTGCAGTTAATGAAATTCATTCTGAAAAGAAAGACTTTGGACTTTTCTTGCTTGTCTCAGACACACCAGTGTGCTTCTCCCTCTGGGGAGCAGGCCCCCCCCCACAAATATTTTACCAGGTTTCTAAAGGAGCGAGACAACCTCTTTGATCAGAAAATCTGTAATATCACTATAAATCTAGATGGGATGATTTCAGTGATTATGTTTTCAGTAGTATTTTGGCACATCAAGGAACAGAAATGAATGGCTACCTTGTACTTTACAAAACCTCAGCGATTCTGTAATCCTTTGCCAAAAACAAAACTACACCTAGATTTGGACTCCTGCTGTGGTAGAAATTTGGGTAATTTTTATTTTCTGCAGTTCTGTTCTTATCAGGGAAGTTGTCACTGTAAAAAGAGAAAATATATAAATGCCTCCTGCCCTGACTTTAGAAGTAAGAACATTTTATTCTTACAGCACATGAGTCGTGCATGACTTTGCATTTAGTCAACAAGCAGCTTTACCCAAACTGTGACAGACTCTTTCAAGGCACAGGCTGCAGCATTCAGTGCCAAAGTTCAGTTCCACCACACCAAGGAGTTGCCTCCTTGTCCATTTTCTGACCACTGTTTAATTGTGTTTTTATAGCACTTCTGTCCCCCAGTCTTAGCTGATTTGCTCTCAGCAGGCCCAGCTGAGCCACCAGGCCCTCTGGGGCCGCAGCTCTCCTCACTCACAGCCTGAGGTAACCTGCGGGTTAAGGGCCCCCTCAAAGCATAATTTCAAAACATTGCTCCTGGTTTAGGAAGGCAGCTGGACACAGTGAAGCTCCTTGTAGCTTTGCTTCATTTTGTTCAGCAGTAGCACCAGGACTTCCAGCCCGAGCCTCCCTGAGGGTGGGCCAGGGGCGCGCATGAGGCCCAAGCCCTCACGGAGCAGCGCTTTCCCCGCCCGAGGCCCAGCTGTGCCCCCTTTGTGCTTCCCTTCCCGGCAGGGTTTCGGCTGAACAACCAGCTCTATGACATCATCACCATGCGCTATGCCGACAAGAACATGAACATCGACTTCGACAGCTTCATCTGCTGCTTCGTGCGCCTGGACGCTATGTTCCGTGAGTGGCTGCGCGCACGGCCGCCCCTCCTGCCCCAAACACAGCCATGGATCCAGGGAACGGCCTGGCTCCAAAAGCACCCTAGGGGTGGTCTGGTTCCAACGCCCCTGCTGTGGGCAGGGACACTGTGCACTGCACCACATTGCTCAGAGCCCCATCGTACGGCAAAGTTTGTTCATAGCACTGCTGCCTATGTAGGGTACCCATTGTTATAGATATGTGCTTAGGGAATCTAAGATGACAAGTTGTCTCATACAAACACAAAAGAAACCGCTGTGTCTCTCCTTGAATTAACTAAAGAAAAATGCAGCAGAAACACTTGCTGACCCCGTAAGTAAAGACCTGCACCAGTTGGCATTTCACAATGGGAGCACCATTTGGTTTCCTGTCTGGGAATCATCTTTACTAACCTAATCTACTCATGGTACTTTTGTTTCCTTACTTTAGGGGCATTCCACGCCTTTGACAAAGATGGAGATGGCATCATTAAGCTCAATGTCCTAGAGGTAAACTGCTTTATGAGAGTATGTCTAACACAATGTCACAATACTAAATTTTTATTAATCACTGTACATGTTTTCAAGGGAGAACTCTATGAATAGAGTTCATCTAAAATAGTCACCTAATTGGTAAGAAACCCCAAAGCCTCCTAAAATTTTGCTACCAGTTTTTCACAGAAAACATCCATGATCTGCCAGCAACAGCTGCTCTGTAAGACTCCAGTTGGTGCTGAAGCGCATGGCTGCAGCCTCTTACTATCATCTTTGAAGTCCATCAAAAAACTTCTTAGATTTTTTAATGAGGCAATATAGATCAAACACAATGATGTGATATTAAATGATAATGGGGCTTAGCATAGGTCTTTACCTTTTAAAAATCTTATTAAGAAGAATTAGAAAGTTTCAACTTCAAAGCGTGTCCTCTATTAGGGAGACTATTAAAAACACCCTTCACTTTTTGCAAGGAAAGGAGAACTAGGAACAAGATACTCCTACAAATTCCCCACTGCCACTCTACTTCATGCTAAGTGACAGCAAGCAGCTGCCTTCCAGCTAGAGATGGTGGTGTCTTCATACAGTTTGTGGGAGGATGCCAGCAACTCTCCCATCCTTTAACTCTTCTTTCAGTGGCTGCAGCTCACGCTGTATGCATAACACCGGAGCCAGCGGCCACGCTGTACGCGTAACACCGGAGCCAGCGGCCACCTCCACCAAGAACACACTGGAGACTTCCAAGGAGCTAGCACCATTCATCCCAAGGACAAACACGAGTACTTCCTAATTATGTCATTCACTTGCCAAGATGAACAGCACGTGGGAAGAAGCCCTTGGAAAGAGAGACAACCATACTCCAGTAGACAGGACAGTGCACATATTTTGTAACTACTCTTAAAGCATCCTGATATTTTTCCTTTGGGCAACAAGGATTAATTTATTAATGACTGAATTAAGCTTTCTCTGCATGGTGAAGACATGGAGAATGCATAATTGTTCTGCTTGTGCTGACAGCTGAAGGATCTTCTCTCAAGTCAGGTGAAACTACGACTGAATCTAACTGTGAAAGTCAGAGGTGTTTACTGCCACCTTGTAATTGTTTGTCCTGCTCTTGGTATTATCCTTTCATCTCTTTGTAATGTTTACTGAATATTTCACGTGAGATTGTGCTAATTACATTAATATTATGCAACCCAATGACTCAGTTACAGATTTTGCTGTGCAGCAGGTTGAATTCTGCTATGTAGAAATGGGAGAGTAGGGCACGACAGACCGCAATACCAGAGTACAGCTTGATCTAATGCCTCAGCAGAAGTACCAGAACAGAGCAATTTGCTCTCATTTTCAGTACCCATCCTAATTACAAATGTGCACATTATAAGTGTTTTTCATTGTAACATTGAGAAACTTATTTGCCATTTGTGGTAGAAAACCTCTTACACATACAAATTTATATAGCTACACACATATATTTCCCCCACCTCAGGCCCTATTTCCCAACATTACCATGCATTTCTTTATTGCAAGAGGTGACTTGTGGCAGAATCAGATACTATGTCAGCATGACCACTTTGGGAATATTATTCCAGTGGGCAAGTACAATTAGTTTAATGGAACCAAAAATAAAATCAACTGCATTTTGTCCTAGGCTTTTTTGGTTTTATTCTGAAAGAACAGATGAAGATGAAATATTGAGCACTCTTCCATCATTCTCCTAAATATACAGCAGCTCTTGGAGTTTATGGCAAGTGTGAAATTAGCTTAACATCTCAAATATTTCCCAGTTTACTCCTTGAATACATGAAAAAAAAAAAAAAGCACTTGGGAGGTTCCCTTGCTACCAGCTTAAAGGATGACAGGTTTTCACAAGTACAATATAAAAAATGGAAGGAAAAACAAAACATACAAGGAAGATCAGACTTTGTCAGGAGAACCTTTTACTTTGTTCTCTAGTGGCAAATGTAGCAAAGCAATCCACTAATGTAAAGCAAAATTTGAAAAACAAATCATAGCATCCACTCAAAGTTATTCCAGTAAGTAGTACATTTAAATGAAAGGTCACTAAGAAGAAGAAAACCTTTTGACTATAAAGTTCTTAGTGTTGTCTTGCACTGTAACTTACTCTGGAAGAGGAAGAAAATCCTACCATTTATCTAAAGAAAAAATTTTCTCCTTCAAATTCAGTTGTTTTTTAACCCAAATAATTTTTAAGATGACTGGAACACTTGGAGCCCTGGCTTCCAGTCCTGCCTTGCCTCCATTGAGCTATTATTTTCCATACAAGTATGTCAGAGATGCTCTTAGTTGGGAAGTTCAGAGAAAAAACAAAATCTATCCGTCAAAAGCTCAAAATTGGGATTTTTAATTGGCCACTGAAAACTGGTCCTTACAGCTCTGGTGAGTGAACTACCAACAAGCTCTAGAGAACTTCCCTTGCAATGGGCCATGAAGCAAGGCAGGCAGCACATCTGGAGGCATGAGTTGGGTGGACAGTTTCATTTTCCTGCCAAATGACTACATTTGAGGTTCCTACATACCTGTAACATTCCTGCCAGTGCTGGAGCTTCAAAATGGACTGTCTGATTTTATCCAGCACTCAGAGAACAGGAAGAAAATCCAGAACAAAGTTCTACCAAATCCTGTGAAAGAATCATTCTATTTAAAACAAAGGAGAAACAGACAAAACATAACAATATAAAGAACTTTATTTTTTTTTCCATTTCTTCTTTTGTCATGTAAAGTTTCATTATAGCACTACAGCTTTGTACCAAAGTGAGAGAAGAAAACCACGATCAATCTGTGCACATGTTTTACACAGCTTAAATTATTAAATATTCAATCAAGTTGTTTTATTCGACTTCCATTCTTTTAAAAGACTGTTTAACATTACAGCAAAATGAAATCTGAGAAGCTGGCAGGTGCATATAACAGAATATATACCTACACAGTTTGCTCTTTGAGGATTAATTATTTTACAATCAGTAGCTGAAACTATTTCCTTATCCTCCCTCACATATTCTGCAACTCTGGACAACTTAGACTGCTTGAATTGAAATTATGACTGTACCATACAAGCCTGAAAACCAAGATTCACCTGTACCTGTGTTTTAAGTCAACTTAAGGGAAAAGTATTCTCCCAACAAAAACATTTCCCCTGCCATTTATTGCAAGTTTGCTGTTATCATTTACCTTGATCCAGCATGATTATACTGTTTGAAAATGTGCATTAAGAACTGCACTACTTCAAACACACCATACAGCCAAGCTCCTGCTATTTTGCAGAAGCCAACTTATATGCTGATAATATGTTTAGTTAATTCACATGTAAGTGACACAAGGTAAGCAGAAGCCTGGATATTTGATGCATCTTTGTACCAAGAGATGCAGAAGTTTTCCATCCCCTTCCACGTACAGAAGCAGCAGTGTTAGGCCAGAGTGTTTTGCACTGCCAGATAGCTGTTATTTTTCTCTGAAATTTGAAGGAAAAAAGGAGAAACCAATACAGACCAATCCAAAAAGGCCCCTAAAGGGCTGCTGTATGTAGTCAGCCATACAGCAAGTCCAGAACTCATTTTTTAACACTTGACTAATAAAAAATCCACAGCTAACCACAAAATAAATCCTCACTCTACTCACTCTTCCACCCACAACTTTTACTTGCATTAAGAACAAACCAAAACAAAAAATAAATAGTCCTGAAACTGGCTTCAGATATGCAGTACTGCTTTTCATGCAAATATTACTGTGTTAAATGTCACAAACTGCCACCTTCCCCAAGTTATTACATTCTTCAACTAGAGGTTCATCAGGAGTCAAAACCCGAAGTTGCAAGACCAGAGAGGATCCCATTAATGAATACCAACAAACATCAGTTTGGCATCTCTCTTCCACAATTGCCTCCAGAAGAAGTAAATGGCCAATTGTGAAATCTGCACCAAATTTCAGCTGAACAAATAGGAAATCTCTCCACAGAACTCCAGAGAAGCCTGGGGATTTCCACAACTGCACAGCTTTATAGCAAATCCTTTTAAGATATCCCCATGACAAAACAGTACAGCATTTTCCTCTGAAGCCCTGAGGATTTAAAAAAATTTTTTCTGATTTATGAAGCAAAATTTTTCACTCAAGCAGCTCTGCTATTTTCCCACCTCCTATGCATTTTAGGATTCTTACAATGTATCTGAAATGACCTACAAAGTAGCAAAAGACACCACTGCTAAAGCTGGACTGCAGGAGTCCATACTTTTCAGGAGGATTGTTTTCAAGACAGCTAAGGAAATATCACAGACCACACAAAAAGAAAGACCACTTCCACCAGCTAGGAAAGATAAACCCAACAAGGAAATGGGAATGCAAATAAAGTGTAATAACTGTGTTTGTTGCATCATCTCGTGAGAGAGATCTTTGTATGTTCCTGAAAACAGCATAAAGAATGTAAAGATTCACAAGGGAGAAGTAACAAAATCTACTCTCACACACATTTTTCAAGAATGCCACTATTGCCCCACAGGCTCGTCCTCCACACCTTCACTTGCAGCACAGCCCATGAAGGACAGCTTAGGATGCCCACCCTGTTTATGCCACACTTGTAATGCTCCCTCATTGTGGTTCAAAAAACTCCCAAAACTCCTGAATAACAATACCTTTGGAAATGGTTTAAGTATTTTGCAGTCTTCTGCTTTTAGGTCATGAAAAACCCCAAACAAACGTTCTTAAACTTTAGAGCATTACACCCTCCATCATAAAACATCTACACGACTTAGACTTCCTCAAACTTGATTCTCTATTGAATTGTCTCATCCACAGCCCATAGAAAGAAAGATTAAAAAAGCCCAACATCAAAACCACAAACACACATCCCCCAAAAACCAAAACAAGAACATCCTCAGAACAGCCTGAGGTCTGAGCCACATATTGGGGCTTTTTGCTACAAACAGCTTAATAAAAAGTAAACAAACAAAATCAATCACCATAAAAGCAGTGGAACCTCAGAGATTCCCATGTCTCTGAAGTAGGATGCTACTGCATCTCATTCGTATTTTACTCCTGTCTCACAAAAAATATTCATCAATGTCAGAGCAATTCAGCTTGTCTGCTAAGATGATACAAAACCAGTGTGCTCCCGAGAAAGCCCTGAAGTTCCTTGATTTGATGGCAATGGAACAGCCATGCGCTTTCCTGAACCACTCACTTTCTTGGCCTAAAAAGGCTTCTTCACAGTCAAAGAATGAGGCTATAAAATTTGTTTGGTCTATGGCTGCAAGTGGCTGTGAAAAAGATACTCAGTAAAAACAGTCCACCCAGGTTTTATTGAAAAGTGCTGGATTCGTGTATAAAGCAGCTCAGTTCACCCTCTCTTACAGCTTAGGAAAGCCTCTGCTTATTTCATCCTGAGCAGTGAGTTAGGCAAAAGCAAACACAAAGTTTCTTGCTAGATTAGTCTCAATGTTAAGAGGGTTCTTTGCTGAATTAGTGTCATCAGGGGAGAGAGGATGACAAGTGCCAGAAGGGCATCTCACTGAACTTCAGAAGGTGAAGCCATCCCGCCCAAGGGGACACCTGCAGGAGCGCAGTGACAAGTTCAAACAGTCTTTCCTTCTGCACTGGCCTCTCTGGTACTTTCTGTGCATTAGGAGAAATAAGACTTTTACATGGGATATGCATTTCATATCCTCAGCTTCTGCTTGAGCACTTTAGACTTTAAAATCCTGCTCCATTCTTTCCAGTTGAGTTTTTGTGAACTTCATACAGCCCAAGCCGATAAAGCCAGTTCACAACGGAAACAAAACACTACCAAAGTGGATGCACTCAGACACACAGTGCCTCTGCATTTCTCTTGGTTTGCTATGCCATGAGGGTATGGGACTGCAAAGCTCAGTCACTAAGATTCCAAAAAATCAGCAATCCAATTATAGTGTTTTATCAAGACAGCAGCGGTGGTTACACTGTTCTTCAACTGAAAGAAAAACAAACACCACTTACTTCTTTCCCATACATTAGGACCTATACTGGAAAACACTAAGATTGCAAAGCATGTGAGTAGAGCCACTGTTCTGGCTGCTTTGCTGCTACTGGCATCTCTCTCAAGAAATAACCACTTTCCTCAAAATAAACAAAATACCTCAAGAGGTATGGTATCTATCACTGTATATATTGTGCCAGTTATAGCAATTTTTACACAAGGAATAAAAAATAAGTTACAATTCACATTAAAAAATTAATTTATTCCAGTCTCCATATAATAACTTTTCTTTTTATGAAGAAAGTAAAAATGTACACTGGATATTCAGGTTACATTGTTAAAATTCGTGATATTCTGGTTTGCAGAATTTTATTTAAATCAGCTAAAAAATTGGATACAACAAAACCAGACACATCTTAGACACTTAACAGGCTTCAAGCTGAGTTTGCAAACAGCAGCACCTATTGTAATCTAAGTTTTCAACACCCCTTTGGACTTCCCAAAGACTGCTTCTTAAAAAAACAAGTAAAACCACCTGGAAAAAAGACAAACAACAAAAAAACAAGGCAGACAAGAGGAAGGAATATTCTTGTCCACCAATGAATTAAAAACTTGCAAGAACTTGGGCTAAGTCTTAATTACCAGCCTTATTTCTGCAGAGTGCAACATAATCTGCAGTCTCCGAAGCAATGCATTTCAGCCCCATTCAGTTTTTGCATTCCAAGTGGGAAAATAAAGAGGAAAGACTGGAGTAAGAAACTGATGTTATTTGGAATAATTCTGACATACAAAATTACTTCCCAATGTGGGAGGTGAAAAGCTTCACGAGTCAATCCTGCTGTCATCCTCAGCATGTTTTTCAATGTGTCCTACAGCATCCTAGAAAAGAACCAGAGAAGTCAATTTTAAAAAGTCATTATGATCATCACAAAAAAACCCACAAAAAACTTCGCCAAAGATTCTAGAAGGTTCAGTGAAAGTGACATTCTAGATAATATATATTTGTTTGGCTTAAAGCCTCTAAAAAGATGAATATTATCATTGTCAAGCTATTAAATCACATCCAAATCACATACAAATTAAATAAACACATCACATCCAAAGCCAGCACTTAAAGAGAAATTAAGGGTTCTACTCTTCGTTAATTCTTGAAGAAACCTCCATCCTTCTGCTATTTTGGAAAGTATCCAAAGGAAGGCAATTTATATTGCCAAGGACTAAAATGTAGATTTCATCTATCAGTCTACAGGTGACAGCTCTCCTTACACCAATCTCCCAATCCTTTCCACATCACTTAATCCAACTCTTATGTCTTCTTCATTTTTCCCCCTTCTATGCTAACTTTTATCCAGAATTTTATGCACTACTTATTTAAAGATTGTTAGCAAAACCGATCTCGTGTGAAAAAATAAACAATGAATGAGATAGCAATGGATAAAAATTATAGGATTGAAACCTGTTTTCAAGGCAGAAATCTTATAAAGACATTTTTCCTTCAAAACTTCCTAATATCTTAAGTAGAATATCTTTACTATTTTAACAATTCTACCATTTCCATGTAATATTTTAGGATTAAACTGTTTTAAATTGATCGTATGTCAAATTACCATAGCTGCACTGTTCATCTGCCACGGGCTGAACTGAACCGTGTTAGTCTTGGATGACTGTGACTACATGCAGTTAAGCCAGCCAAGGCTAGAATAATTTAACCCTTTTTAAGGGAAATAGGATTAAGTCCCATAATTGTGGTGATATAAAGTACTTTATATTACCAAACACAACCATGTTATTTCAACCACTTACCTGCTTGGAACCTTTCCTGGAAGTAAAGAAAGCATCACAGTTCTTCCAACGGCATTTCAGAGTCTGAAAATTTGGATTGGTGTGGTCAGTTAGCAGGTGCTGTTTCAGATGGTCCACAACTCCAAAGATCAGTGAGCATCCATGCCACTGGGAGAAAAAACAACACACCAGAATAAGCCAGGGAAATACAACTCTTGCTAATGCTTTTCTTCCTGCAATTTCAAAATATTCTTCCAAGACTGTAAGCCAGCTCCTGTAAGTTTTTATCTTATTCAATTTTCATTTTCAATGGTATTTCCATTTTCAATTCCTTTAATTACAGCTTTACAGAAATTTTTTCTGCCTTTAGCCAAGCCTAGATCATCAGCAGGAATGGCAGGAGGAAGACAGGAATTAAGGCTTTACAAGATTTAAGCTTACCTGTGACAAAGTCATTTGCAATTTAATTAAACTTATTTAGCACATTAAATCAGCTTTT
Organism: Toxostoma redivivum; assembly: GCA_013397375.1. NCBI lineage: Eukaryota > Metazoa > Chordata > Aves > Passeriformes > Mimidae > Toxostoma > Toxostoma redivivum. Next base: position 507,646 of record VXBI01001826.1, on the reverse strand, counting down.
CTATGTCACTCAGCCAAAGTTTCTGGCACTAAACAGTTATACATCTAAAAACTGCCAGAAAGAACAGTAATTTACAGAAACAACTTGCTCCAAAGTACATATATATATATACACACACAGCAAAGACAACAAAAAAATGAAACTAGTGACATATACCTAAGTAATATATACTTTAAGAGTACATACACATTTTAAAAAATAATGACTTATGAAAAATCTAATGTCAAGCTACCGAGGACTAAGTGACTAGAGACCACCCTCAGAAAATTCAATAACAAAGGCTAAAAACAATTTGCTAATTACCCAACATCGAAAATTTTGCATCAGATTAAGCCTCACAGCTCTGACACTGCCATCATAGCATCCGGTGTAGATCTGTAAAAGAAACATTTATGAATAATTAAGCTGGAAATAAAAGAAAAGAAAGAAAAAAAAAAGAGTAAAATGAAGACTTCAGTGTAGGTAAATACAATGAAATATCAGCATGCAAGGCTTCTACATTTAAAAAATAGGTATAACCAAATTTTCTTAATATTTGCATTCATAGTTCACAAAAACCTATGAATGAATAAGAAGTGCTTCCAAAACCTCTATTGTTCATAGTGTCGTGTAACAGTAAGTTTAAATTATGGTACTATCCCCTAAAGTTAAAAAATATGTAGGTGTAAATGTCAAGTGGAATGTATTAACCAGTTATAGGTATATCAAAAAAGGATGCAGAGGAAGTGTCTGGAAGAACATCAGAACTTCAGAAAGACTGAAATGCAGATGCAGATCCTTTCACTCATCACTAAACTTCTCATCTGAACCGTTCTTTGATTTGAGGATGCCCACAACAGACCACTGCTGGGGCACAGTTCAAGCCTCAGATTGGACTCACATGAGATGTGATGCTTGGGCAGAATGTACTCCAATTAGCAAGAAATCTGTTCCTTTGGACTTAACTTTTCTGTTCTTACAGATCACTACTATACCTTTCATTTTATAGTCTCAAAGAAACTTTGCAAATGAATTCCTAGACATGCAGACAAATAAGTGCTTTTAAAGATTATTTTAAGAAATATTTATCCAGAAGTGTTTCTGAAATCTATCTTGCAGGCAGATGCATGAAGAAACCTGTACACATGAATTAACTGCACACCTTCATGTACGTTCTCTCAAAGGTTGCTAGAGGTTTGGCTGTGGGTGAATGCCACACATCCAAATGCTGGGTGACTCTCCAGAATCTGAATGATTCCCTTCAGTAAGAGTCAAACAGGACTGACACTTGAAAAAGCAGAAATATTTTACTATTTCTAGTGTCTTCACTGTAATCATAACAGCAAAAAAGAACTAGTTCTAAAACTACAGTAAGCCGAACAGTGATTTTTCCCCAGATAATAATATTACATAAGTATAAAGCTGCTACAGCCACTCGATTTTTTGACAGAACAACTTGGAAATGCAGCCAAAGAGCAGGCTGATTTCTTCATCTGAAGAAATTAAACTGCCTCGTATGCACCTGTGGCAATTACAACCTTCTCTTTAAGAACAGTGAAAAGAAGGGAGTTACCATGCTCTTATGGATGGTCATACACATGATCATATCTGTGTGGCCTCCATACACTTGCAAGCGGTCGTGTGACTTGAAAGAAACAGAAACAGACATTTAATAGTATGACATTTTTTAAGAGCCATTTTTCACAGACATGTAAAGGATAATACTTTCAAGGGCAGTTTTCTTGGTAGCAGCTAAACTGCTACGGTAGATTCCAAACTTTACAGCCACCTTGAAAGCCCACTTTTGCTTACATTGCTTCTGAGAGTCTTTTTGTCCACCTAAGTACTAGTTCTCTCAGCTGAGAAAGCTGACATTTTCACACTTTTTTGAGCTGTCAGTGTATTGGAATAAGCCAGGTTCTGAAAAAATGGTTTAGGTTATATTCTTTAAAACCATGTATTTTGACTGGTGAGACAATTATATATACTGAGTCACAGGAAATAGAGGGATGGGCTAGAGACCAGGAAGTATGAAGATGACTTCTATTTAACTTCAAAATAATTAACACATATTAGATAAAAGTCATTAGTAACCACCTATTTTCTCACCTGTAGTTCATAAACACGAACAAATTTATCCAGACATGCTGTCACCATGACTTTCCCAAGAATGTTCACAACTGTTACTGCATGGTTGTGGCCCTTATAGATCCGTACCAGCTCTCCAGTCTGCATCAAGAAAAAGCAAAAGCAAATAGGTGTTTGTTTTTTCTTAAACAAAAGAACAAAATGGTTTTACCTAACCCATATAGGGTAGCTAACTTCAGTGCTCACTGCTCAAAAATGGAAACATCCCTTACTACACTTCCATTCCCCATGAAGGCACTTATAGATTATGATCAAATACTACTTATTCTTTTGTTTTCCCATCTTAACACAGAGCCATTCCAGTACAACAGAAATGCATGGGTCTGTGTAAAGCTCTCTTTCTTCTCTTCTTCTGCTTCTGAACATGAGCCACCAGTGTGCTCAGGTGGCCAAAAAGCCAATTCCTGGCCTGTACCAGGAATAGTGTGGCTAGCAGGACCAGGGAAGTGATTCTTCCCCGGTACTTGGAACTGGTGAGGCCACATCTCGAGTACTGTGTCCAGTTTTGGGCCCCTCAGTTCAAGAAGGACACTGAGGTGTTGGAGTGAGTCCAAAGAAGGGAAAGAAGCTGGTGAAGGCTCTGGAGCACAAGTGTAATGAAAGCAGCTGAAGGAGCTGGGGTTGTTTAACCTGGAGACGAGGAGGCTCAAGGGGACCTTATCACTCTCTGCAACTCCCTGAAAGGAGCATGTGGCCAGAGAGGGGTCAGCCCCTTCTCCCATGCAACCAGCAACAGGACAACAGGAAATGGCCTCAAGCTGCGCCAGGGGAGGTTGGACACTACTGAGAAATTCTTCACAAAAAGGGTGACTAGATTTCCAAACCTCCTGGGAGGTGTTGGAGTCACTGTCCCTGGAAGTGTTTAGGGAAAGACTGGATGCTGACAATGCCATGGTCTAGCTGATATGGTGGTGTTTGGTCACAGGTTGTTCTCTGTGATCTCAGAGTTCTTTTCCAACCTAATTGATTCTGTTTCTATCATAAATTACATATTCCCACCCATCCTGAAACTAGTACCATGCTATTAGCTGTATTTATGTAACCACAATGATCAGTTAGCAAAATACACAGAAGTATACTCTTTTTATGTCAACTAAAACTTTCCTCTGATAAGTTTCTTGATCTAACTTATTGCATAGCTATGTGAATGCTTCTGTTAGGACTGAGGGAAGAAGGTGTAAAAGAAGGAAAGAATGGTAAGCTAGAGACAAAGCATTCATGATGCTTTTGAACCATCTAGTTTGCAACACGGTATTCTTCAAGTTCTTCCAGCAATAAAGAAGCTTTTTCCCCACCAGAATATCTCACATGGCTTTTCTCTGAAGCTTTCCCATATTCTCAGCATGTTTGTAGTTATATTTGCAAAAGCAAGACGCCTAAATAAAAAGGCATTGCCTATCATGTGACAAGAGTCAGCAGATTTATGTAGCCTCTTCATTCCTCCAGAGTTACCTATAGTGCATAGTCACTTTGACAAAATCATGAGACTTCCTTTTTTGGAAGCAATCTCCCCACCAATCAAATATTGTGGAAATACTAGCATAGGAATTATGGCATAGCAATTCAGTGCCTTAGTAGCAAAAGTAATTCCATTTTTCCATATGAGACTTACATGAATGTTGTGGGCATGGACAGACTGATCGCTGGAGCCACTGAATACCAGATCATTCACAACCTTACAAAAAGAAAAATAAATTATATTTTTTAACAGATATGGAAATGGACAGGCAAAATGTTAAGACACTGTTCAGTTTAAAGTTGTACTGTAATATTTCCTAAATTTGAGAGCCTTAAAATCAATCAAAAGTATGAAGGAAAAATTCTGCACTGAGTTCTTCACATAAGAGCTAAAAAATGTACTACAATGATTTTTGACATTTCACAACTGACATAAGAAACTGTTAACTTGCAGCCCAATAGGCTAACTCATCCTACCTATGGATTATTCTCACGGACAGCTCAGCAGCAAATCAGGGACCGTGCAAACTGAATGCAGAATGCTCTCTGCAGATGCACAGTTTCCTGGAAATTTTGGACATGCTGCATGCTTATATGGTGCTCATGTAAGAAAAATAATGTTCCTAACCCCTAACAAGTGACAAGACAAGAGGAAACACCCTCAAGTTGCACCAGGGGAAGTTTAGAATGGGTATTAGGAAAAGTTTTTTCACTGAAAGGATGATCAGGCATTGGAACAGACTGCCCAAGGAAGCGATGGAATCACAATTCCTGAAGTATTCAAAACACAGACATAGATGTGGCAGCTGAGAACATGAGATATGGCAGGCAGGCAAACAGAGACGATTTCCCTACCAAATTGTTCAGTTTTTATAATTTAAAAGAGAGAAATCCTCTATTTCCTATCACAATCTGCTCATCATTTTAAGCATTCTTTGGCCAAAATGTATTTTCAGAGATACTTGCCTTCATGCAGAGAATAGTCTTGCTGTGACCTTCCAGGGTTCTGAGGAGCAGCCCGTTCCGCGCGTCTCGCACGCTGATGGTGCAGTCATAGGAGCCCACTACCAGCAACTTGCGTGCTCCTTCCTGAGCCGTGGCTAAACAGCTCACTGCTCTAGGGCCATGGCACTCAAAGATATCAACCTGTTTATTATTCTGGTGGGGGAAGAAAGAAATGGTATCTAAGAATTCAAATTTTGCTTTGACACTGACTAGACCATTGAGTCCTTCTTGTGTTGTGCTTGTTACGGTATCTGGTTTCAATTCAGTAACACACAAAATAACAAGAATTGCAATTTAACAATTAAGTTTCCAAATCAAAGAAATAACACTTTATGTTATGTAGACCAGGAGGAACCTTAATGAAAAAAGTAACAATACAGCACCTAAAAGAATGGTAAACAAAGAGACATGTAGCTAGGACAGCTTCATGCATGGACAAAATAAACAACCAAAAGGGGCCAACAGGGACCATTTATACCAAAATGTGTTCATTTGTTCATTACAAATACATTTACTACCATAAAGACCGGAAAGAAACACCATCACAACAGGCTTTCAGGAGCCAATATTTAAACAAACTCACCTTCATGCTGAAAGTAACCACAGTGCCATTTGCAAGACCTGCATAAAGGATCCGCCATCTATTGTGTAAACAAAGCACTCGATCTTCCAATTTAAACTGTTCCATGCGCTCTTTGGTCTAGCAATGGAAAGAAGTACTTAAAGATTTTCATTAACTGAAAACAATTCAAGGAAAAAAGCTGAAATTAATGATGATTTTCACTTTTTAAACAGAACTGGAGAAAAATATTTGAGCGTCTGCTGTCACGTGACAGCTTGATCCTCATTTTAATCAGATCTATCTGTAAGGCTTGACTGTAGTTCAGCAACCAGTTACAACCCCAAACATTTTGTTCTACTCACAACCTTTAATGTGTATAGAAATTTAGACTACTGACTATATATATACATACACACACACGTGAAAATGATCTGTTAAATGGTTGAGGATTCCCCATTTTTCCCCACAGGGAACTTAAAGGTTTAAAACCTCTAGCAGTTTGCTCCCTGAAGCAGATACTTGCTTTCTAGTCCTTCAAGTCACAGGTTGAGCAAGTCTTTTTATTATTTAGCCTCCAATATCCAGCTTCAGGAAGCCTCAGTCTGCTCTTTCTCATGCCTTCAGCATAACAGATACCTGTTCTCTCTATGGCTGCTCTAAAGATAGAGCAGAGAGCAATGCCTTCCATAAGAAATGAAGTTAAAAATACAGGAAGACAAGTAAGATTCATAGCCAAACACTACCCTGCATTTGGGGATTATGCCAAACTCCACTGACAAGCTAGTCAATAGATTAGGGTAGTATATCAGTTAATGATTTGCTGTTTTGATTGTGAGGATTTTTTTCCCCGCTCTACTCGTAAGAGTTATGAAGTGGTTGGTGTTTGTGTCTAGATCACATGGGTTTAAAAGTCTTTTAAAATTTGTATTTGTATCATAAAATGCAGCATATGTAAATCAACATAGTTTGAGTACCTTGATGTTGTAACAGTTGATAGTGTGGTCACTCGAGCCAGTGTAGAGCGCAGCATTCTTCCCATTTGTTTGAGTGACCAGAAGGCAGTTCACTTTTGAAGTATGTCCTTCAAAGATGGCCACACACTTCCTGCTCTAAAAAGGAAAGCAGAGAGTCTGTCAGCACAAAGGTCCATAATACCTCTTGGGATATGCACCTAGCAGAACAGGGTAGGACAGCTAAAAACAATCAGGATACATGTGGCAATCTATATTCCCTTGTCCCTCTCATTGTCAAGTCTCTCATAGGGAAAAGGGGTTGGGGAGGTGGAGAAGAGAGGTTTGAAGAAAATAATAGTATAAAATGAATTAGGGGCTTGAAAAAGCAGCTGCTTCCTTTACTACACAGTAAGGCATTACAAAAGACAACTTTATGATTGGAATTAATGTAACACCACTCCCACAGCCTTACTTACAACGAGATTGTAGGCACAAACTGTTTTGTCTGCTGAGCAGGTATACAACAAATTCCCAAAAATCTGAATAGCATTCACTGCAGCCAAGTGTCCCTCAAAGGTTCCCTCAGTAGGTTCTTCATCCTCACCTGGCTCCGAAGACACTTCTGTAGGACAGAGACATGTACTTTTGACTATGGGAACACAGTCAAGAAAATACACTGCTGTGCCAATCAGCAGAACTATTTCATGGACGCAGCACCTTTAAGTCAAATCTCATTGTGGATTCCAGTGGGACTGTGAACGTGACAGAGGGTAATATAAACTGCTAAAAAGACCTCCATATGACTAAGTCCAGAACTAGCTTTAAAAAGAGATTGTATTATTCTTTGTCCTAGAGCTCTACAAAGACTGTGGAACAACAGTGTTCATGTGGGAGGGTGGGGGATGTGCAGGAGTCAAGACACAAAGCATTCAATGTAAGATGATGTGAGTGAGTGAGTGTCACTTCCCACTTCAGTTTTGAGTGCAAGCTTTAATCTTCAGGGCAAAATTCCCCTATGGAAGCAGGCTGATCAAGCCTTAACTCAAAGTCTTGCAAGATGTTACATACAAAGCATCAGAAGGAAAGCTTAAAAGATATACCTGACGAGTTCTTTGATCCTTTTAGGGATGGTGTGAAAGACTGTGTCGCAGCCACACTGTAAGACAAAAAGAAAGAGTAGCAAGATTGGACTTTGCACGTTATTTTCGGACAAAATATTGAGGTAATACTCCAAAACACAAGACTCCGCACTTAGTAGAAAATATGCTGTGACAGGTAAGCTCAAAACCCAACTGGGAAGCCCTGTTCTTGTATTAAGAGAAATTAGTAGGTAACAAGACACATTCACTTGTTGACCAAAAAAGCCAAGTCAGTTTTTATTTTCCCTTTTATTTCACTCCTGAAGTCACTGATGTAAGACCCTCTGAATGAAAAAAAAAGAAAAAGAGAGGCCTCTTATGAATACTATATAATATTAATAATTTTACTTTTCAGAGTAAAATAATCTCACAATCCACAATAATCTCACCTTCGTTTCCCATCATTCATATAAATCGTGCCAATCTCACTGGTGGAGCTCACTTCATCATAACCAGAGCAAGATGCCTCTAGGACTGCTTGATCCACAGAGTTGCATGAATCCCTCTTTGATGGACTGTCTGCTTTCTCGTCTCCCGACTCTGATGAACCAACATCAACCACCTCACACTGAGGTGCTGAAACTTCCACTACTTCCAGAGAAGCATCACTATCATTCTCGTCTTTGTTTCTTGCTGCTTGAGCAGTAACTCCACCCTCCTCTCTTGGTGGAGTAGACATAGTAACTTTTTCTCCTTTAGGAATCTTTCCACCCTTGGCTTTCCGGACAGGCTTGAAGTCAATCATATCCTGCTCTGTATCACTGTTGTCTGGCACATGGGCTGCCCTCAGAGTTTTCTTCTTCCTCAACTTTCTCCTCCTTCTATTCCCCTTCTCTGCTGGGACTGCAGCCATTGTCAAGTGTTGCTCAGACGGTTCTGCTGACAACTTAGGGGTTTTATCCACTGGCATTTCTAGAAGGACTGAATGCTTTGAAAGAGAAGTGCTACACTGATCCAGTAAAACTCTTTCAGCCACAGTATCATTTGCTTCTCTCTTGCTGAAAACAGACACTGAATGAGGAGAAGAGTTCTCAGGAAGTCCAGACTGTCTCATGTCTGCAGCAGGCTTATGGACATCTTCGTCAGTGTGCTGGAAACAAGCTGCCAGTCCTGCTAGAGATATGGTTGCAGTGATGATTGGATACACTGAAGTTTTCTGGTTGGTCTCTTCTAAAGAAAACAGCCTAGTGTTACATTCAATCTGTACAGCAGTAATTACTTATGCGAAGTGTCCCCTCCTGTATTTTCTGCACACTTAATTGTGCATGTAAAGTACATATTCCTACATGTTGAAAACTGTGTGCACATGTAGATCTGCTATTTCAGTCAGCTATCCAGCCTTTAAAAAACATAACTGGGGAATAAAATGTTTATCCACGTACATAGAAATAAAAGAATGGGGCACATCATTTAAGCTGCTGGCTGGCTCTATGCTTTTAAAGTTCTGACAACTGTTGGTGAATCCTACATTGTTGACTTAAGATGCTACCACCCCTCTCTGTGTGCTCCCTTACCAGCTGTCATGACTGCTGTAGAAATTATATTAATCAATGCATGCCAAGTACGACTCAGCTGTTCAGTGACAGTCTGAAAATCTTGTGCTTAACCCATCTGAATTATTACAGCTGTTATATACAGTTATTTCTACCAAGTTACTTGGACCTAATTCAAGGTAGGTAGCTATGTACAACCCACTCTGCAGCACTGTACCTTTATCCTGGGAATAGCAATACTGTATGCCATGAGGGTAGGCTTTATTTAATTAGTTTAGTTAGCTCATCTGTGGTGGACTATGCAATGGGGTCAACACACTCTCCCTATCATTTAATTGTGACTGAATCAACATAAACAAAATGATCCAGCCTCTCAGCTGAGACAGATTAAGGGCAGCATCTCACAGCTGTTACCCACACCCTAAAATTCCCCAGTTACACTTGCAATAACTACAATCCAGAACAGGATGTTTCAAGTTCACTGCATTTCTGGGGCAGGATCACTCAATGCAAATGGGAAGTTGGCAGTATCTGAAACACTTCCCCCTTCCAGCCTCTCAGAAGCCAGCAAATTACAGTAATGCTTGGCCAAAAGCATATTAAACATCACAGGACAAATCTGATGCTTTGGAATTACACATCCAACTAGAAACAGTTAAAATGAGAAAATCTTTCACCCACACCTTCTTCAGATAGGGAATTCCAAGATAAAACTAGAACTTGCTGACAGCATAGGATATGTTGCATTTAAAGGGAATCAACAGAAAGAAGTTTTTCCCTGGACATGTAACTGTCACACACAACTGCAAAACCTGCTAGAAAAACCTCTGTATGGAAGAAATGAATAATCAGATAAAGTTTGAACAAGTTACTGTGTTGAATAATACTGGGGAGAAAGCACACAAAACTCTGAATATGCCTCTGATATCATATGCCACTCATTTTCCACTGGAAAGGGGAAAGAAGCAACTTGGTCACTTTATAACAGGAAAATAATAGCAACCAGCCACTTAAACTGAAAATCCTAAACCCAAAATTTATTAATTCTCAGCACTTGTATTGCTGTGGGTATTAGACAAAGAAGCAGAAATCCCCATGGCAATGCAAGAAAACAGAATCACTCAGTTCCACAGGTGGGACACGCTGCTGGCATTTAGGGGAAATCAAATGCAATCAGCTCCCTCAAAGCAAGGCTGAGCTAACCTCAATGGGAAGCTGACAAGCTAAATGTTCAATCCCAAAAAGTAAACAATCTGCCCCAGAGCGAGTTCCTCTTCCTCAAATTACAGAAGTTATGTGAAGGCAAATGCTTATTTCCCCTCAAATTACTATATTTGTCTCAAGGCAAACTCATTTTAAATGTAGCACATATAGAAGTTCATCAATACCAAAACTATGGTAACTTTACAAATTAATATAAAAAATTCTTGCTTTTAATACATGGAAATTAAATTTGTAGGAAACAGAAAAATAATGTGATTAAGAGCTTTCTAAAGTAATTATTTAAGTAATAAATGTAGCTATACACTGAAGGTTCATCTTCATAAGAAAAAGAAAAAAGAAAAACCTCTTCAACTTTTCTCTTCAACCTTTTTTTGGTGAAGTTTCAAGATTCTGCAAGCAAGACACTTCATGCCACTGCAGCTAGTGATCACTAAATCTCTCCTTAGAGTTGGAAAACTGAGAATAAAAATGACACTGATACAAATAAAAAATAGAAATTTCACTGATGTTTAGGCACAACAGTACGGCATATAGCAGTTAAAACAGGAAAGCAAAGGAAAGGTAATGGCTTCCTAAAAATTGAATCTTAACAATGCAAACAAACAAAAAAGCTAATTCTTCCCCTGCCCCAAGTTAACTTTAGTCAATACCCCTAGAGCTTCACATTCCTTGTCAAATCCTCCAAAAAGAGATGAAGGAAAACCCAGAATTAATGTATTTTACTACATTAATGTATTTTAACAGAATGGAATACAGGGAATGCAATGGTGACTTAAAAAAAAGGGCACAAAACCCACTACTTATACGCAATTATACAGCTGAAGCAAACTAAAAAACGGTAAAAAATCAAGTTCTTTTAATTAAAGAAGTCTAAACTTCAATTCAGCCAACATTCATCTTTTGCTTGAGAAAAAATGCTTAGAAAGATAGAACATGACTTTCTCCAATACTATTTTGTACTTCAGTTGGAGGGGGAAAAATTGTGTTGGCTATATTTAACAAGGATCAATCTTTCAAATGGTTTTCTCAAATTATCTAAGTTAAAGGTCTGGGTAAGTGACATTGTGATGGCAGACAACTGTCATTAGAGTCACCCTGTTTGACTTCATAGGCTCTTAAGAAAGTATAGCATGAGCTTTTAATCTTCAGTTTTTACCTTCAAGCAAGTTGTAGAGGAAATTACCAATAGCATTTAAGCCTTTGACCACAGACTACAGTGCACAAGCTTTATGGGGTTTGAACTGTCTAAATAAAGAGTTTTCAGCTGCAGTCATTAAGATCTCACTTTGCTGAGGCAGGAGCTCTCCCATTAGCAGTTCAATTAATTCAGCAGTTTCTCCTCCAGATAAAAAAGACCCCTATAGTTCAATGCTAGCTCTCCCATGCCCCTCACATGAGTGAACGGTGCCTAACAGACAATTAATAGAAGATGGATTGTTACTTCTAATATTACAAGTTATATTCTTTGTGCTTATCCAGCAGAGCCCAAGAACACAGAAACTACAAATACCTTCATTCTGTTCCACCTCTTCTGCTTGTGGAGCACATGGAGAGCTCTGGAGCGCAGAATTCACATTTAGTTCTGAGCCTTTTGGTGACACAGGTTCTCGTTTAACTTGTACTGAGGAGTCAAGAGTATCAGAAGGTGTACTTCCAGAAGACTGGAATGCTGATGGCATGGTTATGGGAACAGAAGCTCCTCGTGGAGGTACAGATGGAGACAAAGTGTCCAAAAGGGGCAGGAGAGAGGCTGAAGGAATTGAGTCAGCTGCCATCTGAGATTTGCTGTTTCGTCTCTCAGTTAGGTCACTGCAGGAAAGTTGCTCTGAGAGTTCAGAAGGTTCATATGTTTCTAATGGCAAAAGAAGAACTACAGTCAACAAACAAACAAATAAATTAAAAAAAAGAACAAAAATATTTATATTTTACAATAAAAGTTACTGATGCCAGGAGCTCATTTCTTGTGGAGAAAGAGTCAAGGAAGAGAAAAATTTGAAAAAAATACACTACAGGGAACTATCAAAACTGACAGTTCACATTTGACAATAAAGACCTCATTTTAGACACTACAATTTTATTGTAGCTTCTCCTATATATACATTTAGCTATCTACTAAATGAGCAGATTCAAGTTAAATGCAGTTTTGAAAAGATTCTAAGTTCAAAGATTATGAGATTATAAGCATTCTACTGTTGCAGCTCTATGGTATCCTGTACCTTGTAGCCCCTGCAAGATCTGGATCCTCTGACTTCTCAGTGTACTCATTTCCATAGTTATCTGCAAAACAGTTGTGGCTTATATCAGTCCCACTGATTTAACAGGCAGTTCTTCATGCCGCTAACTTCTAGTTCAGACAGTTTCCAAAGCCCACTGTTACCTGTTGCTTTAACACAAGGAACCGTTGAACCTCGACATAGGCAGCCTGCAGGGCAGCCCTTGCCTGCAAGAGGCTGCTGTCCACACTCTGCAGGGACTTGCTCAACTCTTCTTCCCTCAGAGAAATAGCCAACAACTGGTCTACCTGAGAACGTTCTGAAAAAGAAACAAAACGTAGAGTCTAATTGCACTGAACAATATATTAAGATACATTCCTTGAGATACAACAATAAACAATACCACCTCAGAATGGAAAAGTCACATAAATTAGGTCAAGCATTCAAGCATCGATAATTACACAAGCTGAAAAGGAGTATTGACAGGACTGCCATGTCTACATGAATGAAGGGCTAAGTCAAGTGTTCCTTTTTAAGGAATCTCAATCTTCACTCTAGTAATTAATTCCATCACAGCTTTCCCAACACTGATTTAGTTTAAATAAATGAAGTAATTCTCTTCCACAAAGATCTTTTCTTGAAGTACATGTGTATAAGAACTACAAGTACACATTTGCCATTAATGTAATAAAAAATGCAAAGGCAACTTTAAGCTAAAAAAATATTTAAATTATTCAGTAAATGCAAAGGCCAAGGACAAGCTTTTTTGGAGAAAAAGAACGCAATCTTGAGTTTACCACTCAAGACCATTTTGGACCATGAGACTGGTGTTTGCAATCCCTTGAGAAAGAGATCACTGTAGTCAGTAAAAGATCCTCTGAGCCCTCCTAGAGACTTCTGCCATTACAGAGATTGTCCAAACAAATCTCCATTCGGACACTGCTTAATTGCATACAGGTTACAGTTTCCTTTAGCAAGGAAACTATTTACTACAATAATAATCATGTTATAATGGGAAAGAGATTTTACAAAGTAGAATGTGTTATTAGTCTCTATAACTGACACTGGCCATTGAAGACAGAGGCTGATAAAACCCCCCACCTTTTCAAGTAGTGAAATATTCATTCACAGAAGAGTCTTATTATTGCCCTACATTACAAACAACTCTTAATACAAATAAATAATGAAAAGAAGAGAAATGGTACATTTGAAAGTCATCTTCTGTAGCCCAAAGCTCCTAGCAATGGTTACCAAAGAAAATATTCTGCCTAAAACACTATGGTTGGATGGTTCATTATGAGACATGGTGATGAGAATGTTTTAGGCCTGTTTGAGAAAGAGCTGACTAATACCAGAGTAAGAGTTTTCTTTGGTCAGGAGCAGGAAGGAGAGAGGCATTCTACACTCATTTCTACTAAGGACATTAAAAAAGTAAAAAGTATTGCCAGAGATGTCAAAAACAGAACACGACCAAATTAAGCAGAGCACAATTTTTCTGGTGAGACCATCCAGAACTAGAAAGGGAAAGCTGCACAGCAAATTAGAAGGAAGTTAACTGGGGACTTCTCCCTCAAGAACTTCCATCCAAAGAGGTATCAAACCTCACTACCCTGTACAGGGGGAAAGCAAAGGTCCCATTTGTACAATCAGGAACATGAACTGCAGGCAGAAAGGATGCACATACCCTTCTCTTAGAAATAATTTACGACAAATTAAGATAAAGGTCTTCAGAGAAGAATGTGTTGAAGATTTGTGAGCAGTCCACACTGCAAACTTCAGTAAAAGCCCAAGAAGCAGCATAGTAACATTAAGGAACTACTATTTCACCCAAGTCAAAATACTACTGAGTGTTTACAGCCTCCACACCACATGCACACATGTATGATATTTACTCACCTTTTTTACCTTTGATTTTTCTTCTTTTATTCTTTCTTTCTAGACTAGGGATTTCAGGAGAAGATCCCTCCTGCAAGTAAAATCATCTATTAAAAAGTAACAAGAATAATTTTGCCTAAATCAAGAAGTCAAACATTCAGCATCTTTTCAATCATTAGTAGTAGGCACAGAGAAGAATTAATAGTTTACTTGCATACTCTTGTACAACTCATCATTTGCTATGCTCTTAAAAGAGGGAGTACAACCTCCCTTAAAAGAGGGAGTGCCATGTTTTCATTTCAACCAGGAAGAAATATTAAATAAGCCAACAGCCCTCTTCTTGCTCAGATGTTTAAGACTGCACTTGAATCAGTTTCTGCTCTACAGTTTTAGTTGAAAGTGTAGAGGATTCAACAGTGAGGGACTAAAATTACTGCTTTCTGCAAAACCATTTTGTGAAATTGATCAACAAGACTCTTTTAACCTTTGGATAAGTCTAAGACTGGACTGTGAAAGAAATTCAGATTTAAGGGTATCATTTTAGGTATATAATTTAAAAAAATGTTTTTATTTCCTTGCCTAACCATAACACCAGAAACATCTAAGGAAAATAAACTTCTGCTACAGGCTAGCTTACATTTAAATTGTGTTGTGAAACATCAAGATTCTTGCTAAAAAACCTAGTACTTCCACAGAAATATTTTAACAGCTCTTGTTTACCAACAGAGTATGCCAGGTACCAAATCAAATAAAGAGCATTTGTCATTCCTACTAATTACAAAAATCTATCAAAAGTTCTGCATTGTGAAAGGAGAAATTTAAAGAAAATTAAGTCAAACAAGAAATTAATTTAATGTTATAAATGTACAAGACTATCAGATGGGGGAAGTCCTCCTTGCACAGATCATTGCAAAGCTGAACAACCATTGACAGGGAAAGAACTTTTTTAGAACATCAAAGCTGGACAGAATTGCACACTTACTCCAGTTGCTCTTCGCTTCTTCCCAATTCCTTGGCTGTCATTCTGTTCAGTACCAGATGTGCAGCTACTGTCTGTAGCTGCATCTATGTTATTAGACATTGCCAGAAGTGAAGCACTATTTGAAGCTGGACGATTTTCTTCTGAGCTCTCTAATACATTCTGTTTCTCAAAAAGAGGTATTTTCTTCTCTGGGCTCTCCTGGTCTTGTTCTGTGAGGCCTGTGATCTCAGAGGTGGCCTGTAGGCTGTGACTTCTTCTGCTAGCCTCAGTTCTTTCAGACATAAAAGGTAACAAAGCAAGAGATGGTGTCTCCTCTTTCTGATCAGCCCCAATGTCAGTATTTGACTCATATCCAGATGTTATATGATGTGAGTGGCTGGCTGCAATTACTTGCCTTTGCCCACTTTCTTTAATTTTGGCTTGTTCACTGAAAAAGCTATAAGCAGAAGGACTTCTGTCTGCTATGACACTGCTTTCAGAAAAGCTACGTTTTCTGGCTGAGCCAGGCACTGCTAAAGAAATCCCTTCCCACTGGAATCCTTCTAGAGTAGATGGATCAGATTCTTCACTGAGTTCTTGCTCATTTTGAACAAGAGGCACCATTTCTATGCCAAACCTTTAACAAGATAAAAAGTAAACAAGTTACAAGCCTGCTACACATAGAGAAAAGCCTCCCCCTTGCCCAAATGTACAATACTGCTTTAAGCAGTAAGTTTAATACCATTACGCTGGTATTCTGTACTTTCTACCTCATCTGGCAATGGAACATCTCCTGTGTATCACATAACCAGACTTAGTGGCTAAGAACTGGCAGTGTGATTTTCAAGTCAGAAATCATGTTATTATAATTTAATCCCAAGCAAGGCTGGAATAATCAAATATGACATGTATTCAAAACACTTCAAATATTTCATGCTTAAAGAAAGTTTTAGAAATGCAGTATTATATAATTGCTTCCTTAAACACAAAAGCTAACTGCATATGAGAATAAAAGATCAACAAATGAAGAGTGAGCATTTACACTGCTTGCAGCACTGCAAACATTTCTTGTAGTCCTAAACAAATGAGAAAATAGGCAACTGTCACAGCGTTGCTCCCATCCTGATTGCATTTTTACATTCTTCCATTACTAGAACTTGAAAAGAAACTACATTGTTACCATCCACATTTAGATATAAAAGCAACCATTATGAACTGATTAGAATCTTTTCTGTGCAGATCACTTTTACTTATCCATGGACAGACATTCATTCATAGCATCAATCAATTAAAACTCTGCATTATTTGCGAAAAATTGGCATAATTTTCAAAAACTCTGCAAAAGATCATGGCATAGCAAGCTTCATTATGAACTCTTAGTTTTAGGATTTTGGAGTTAATTTCAGATATAGAAAAAAAACAACCATCCCCCCTCAGCATGTCCTGAGAGGCATGGTAAGATCTGAAAGCTACCAACCTTGGTAAACCTTTGCCAAGCTCCTGTTTCTTCTTGGTTACCTGCTGGATGACCTGATCCCAGTTAACATTTCTCCGGGAAGCACTAAGAATCTGCCTGAGGGTAGGTTTAAGCCCTGACTCCTTCTCTGTGTCACTTTTGCGAAGGCAGTTCACATTCCGAATGCGACGTGCGTTATTGAGATTGGGCTCTGGGAGATGTGTCCCGACTTTGCTCTTCAGACTGATATGCCGTGTCAGGTCTCTTTGCAGAGAAGCAGGCAGGCCAAGTTTGCTTAAATCTGGAAGAAGGAGGCCTCCTGAATGGCTTCCTCCTTTTTGAAGCTCATTATCTGAAGGATTTTCAAAACCTTCTATTTCAAATTGATCATGTGACTTGACACACTCTTCATTCCCTTCCCCATCCTGGGAGGCTTTCAATCCGACATGCAAATGGTCCTGACTGCTTGATGAAGAAACTGTGGGTTCAATCCGAAATGTAAAATTTTTTAGCTGAGCAGAAGCAATACTAGAAGCAGATAGCTTTTCATTTTTTTTTTCAGAGGTGTTAGTTTTACCTTCAGGAGTGCCACAGGATAAACAAGAACTAACAGAAGAATCCAACTTTTCAACTATTGCTTCTGACTTCTCACTTTCCATTAAATCTTCACCACTCACATCTTCTAATGAATCTAGTCTGAATTCCTTCTTTGGCAATGCTTTCCCAGTTTCTTCCCTATTCTGGTCACTTGTATCTTTGCAAGAGCTTAAGGGAGCATTTTGCAAGGAACTGTTGGACTGAACACCTTTGGGATTTTGTTCTGCTTCACTTAAGTTATTAACAGGCTCTCCGAGCTTGCTACAAAGTACATCTTTGTTGTCTTGTAAGTTATCAATACAAGCACCATGCAGCTTTGATGAATAAGAGGAGAAACTGTTTGCTCCCAAGTTCACTGCATTCAAATGATTCTGCTCTTCACCACTAGTTGAGGATAACAGAAGCCTGACATTTTTTAAGAGACTGTTTGTGTCTTGCTTTGTCAAAGATAACTTCATATCTGTGATATTCAGAAGAGGGGATTTCAGTGATGGCATCCTATTACTTCTGCTATCATCTTTGTCAAGCTTTTCACCACTGGAAGAGTCTTTCATAACCTTGCAAGAATTAAGGTGATCTGAGGTTCCATTAGAAGGGGAAGATGCTTCTTGCGTAAGTTTTGAAAGGCTAATGCTGGCATCACAGGTTTTTCCTTTCATTGATGAATCAGTAAGAGGTGTAAGAACAGAATCCATTTTATCTACATTATCTTCAGACCGTGGTTGCTGCTCTGCAGTTTTCTGGGATGGGTAGGGAGTCCAGCGATATGTTTTATCTCTGGAAGGACTGACACTTTTCCCACTGGCTCTTGCAGTTTTGCTTTCTGGTTGTTTCAATGTACCAAAATCCAATACCCCCTCAGCAGCGAGCTTATCGCTAGTAAAATCCAGACAGTTATCCCTATTTCTTTGTTTTCTGTATGGCAGAACATCACCTTTCTCTGGCCGCTGCCGTGCATACCTTTCCTTACTGTATACATTTGGCTGTGATGGATAGCTTTGAGAAGCTCCTGAGCTCCCAAAATTCCAGCCATTTGCACCATGAGGTTTCCAGTTTCCTCCATAACCCTTGGAATTCCAGCTAGAAAAATTACCTGTTTCTTCTGAGTGCCAAGAAGGATTTCTTTCCCTGGTACCATGATGCCAATTTGATGTTCCTCCTCCCCGCCCACTTAGCTGCCAAGCATTTCCAGAATTCCCACAGTTATGTCGATTTAAATGGCTTCCTGAAACATTCTGGTGCCACCCAGGGCGCCCCCTTGCACCACCTGAATGTCTGTTTATATTAAGGTTCCTCTGAGAATGTGAAAATTTGCCTTGTCTAGGACTAACATAATCATCCTTTTCCCACTTCCAGTCCCTTTGGGATGCATTATGATGATGCCATGAAGACTGATCATAAGCTTCTCTTTCTTTGTAAGCAGCTCTGTCTTCTCGCCTTCTCTGTGATCTCCTATCATCACATTCTAATTCTTGGTTTGCACAACTTGGTTCAGGTTGCCTACAAAAGAATTGAGACAAGCCTAAATTGTGATGCTATTCTACTAAAATACAACAGTCCACAAGCTTCATGAATTTTATTTGCACTGGGAAGAAAATACTTTTTAAAATTATTTATTATAAAAAGAAACAGATACTTTTTCAGCAGATTTGCTGTTCAAGCTTCAGTAATGTTTGACTGGCAAAACTAATATTGTACCTTCACTTAAATATGGTAATTTCAAAATTTCTCTTACAAGAACAACTGAGGAAGTACAGGGACAGTTCAATAGACTAATTCTCAAATACTCGTCTCTAACTTGAAAGATAATATTCCCTTATATTTACTATTGAACTAATAATAAGAAAGCTTCTTTATGTTATACAAACTTCATAATTTGATCTATCTTAGTAGACAGAAAACTCAGTAGTGAGATAATAATTTTTTCTGAAGACTATAATGCTGGTGTTAGATGGTAAAACTAGAGTTAACTGATATAAAACAGAGGAAAGTCAGGCTGAAAAGCCCGTATTATCCTTATTGGACGGAACAATTTACTTGATTGCTCTGTTTATAAAGGTTAAGTTAAAACACAGATGTAAAACAGCCACAGAAGATGTACCTCAGATACAAAAATAATTTGTCTTCTTTCAATCAAGAGACTGGAACAGTCCACAGCATGCAATGCTGAGTCTGTATGAGCTCGCAGCAGCGCTATCAACTGCCCTTTGGATAGCCCTTGTGTGCTTGGCAACTTATCACAAGCACGTGGTAAACTATCACATGTACATTTAAAGATAAATGCTACCTTAACAGCTACAGCTCTCCTCAGGAATCAACAGTCTAAACCTTCTAAATATTTATCCTACCAAATGAGGAGTTTTCATTAAAAGTTTTTTCCAGGAACTAATCACAAAAATACATCCATTCTAGATCCCTGGACAAGAAAGACAGTAAACTTTCAGACTACTACTCAGAAATAATTGATGTGAGTAAACTGAAAATTCCTATTGTATCACCCTTTATGTTTTTGATACATTCCAGTTCTGCTAAAAGATTCACTAATAACTGCTCTCTAATGGAAAACAGCCTACTGTGCAAAATAATCTGAGTTCTAAGACAAGAATTCAAAAAAACAATGTCTAAGTGATACAGTAAGCTCTAAGAGCTGACTCAACTAGATTATGATCTAATGGAAACAATTTTGCTGAATTAGGAACTTAATCCTTGTACTTTCTGGTTTTCTCCCTCTCCAAACCAGCACCCAGCAGACAGAGATTTTCTATGGTTTTCATTGCAGCACTACTACTTTTCTATAAAACAAAAAGGAAAAGCGACATTTTTGCTACCTACATTAACCAGTATGAAAAAATTACCATTGCACAGTGCATGGACATAATAGTACGACAGTGATGTCAAAACCTAATAATCTTCAGATTTCAACATCTGAAAACACTAATTCAAATTTCTAGCCACAGAACCCAAGAGCTCCTTTTAAAAATTACATGCCCCTTTAGTACCATCACCATGCCATAAATCTAATAAAATAATATATTCCCAACTGGAACATCACACAAACAATGCACATATGCAGACTGCCATGTAAAATTAAAGACAATACTTATTACTTTCTACAGCCTTCTATTTCATAGTGAACCACTGGAACCATGTTTAGATAATGGTAAGTAGCAAGGTAGAACAGGTAAGAAATTCCATTCAAGGATTAGGGGATTTCAGTGTGACATTTACAGAATAATCCAATTCATTTTATAAAAAAAACATGTTCAGCAGCAGTTTCTTAAAGGCCAGGTTCATACAGACAACCTCCATCATAAACAATAGTAGCACTACTGTCCATTTATTAAGCCTTCAGTTTAAAAGGTATCAAATATTAAAATAAAAACATTAGGGTTCTCACAACACAAGACTGTTTTTACCCATAATGGAGAATTGTATTTCCATACTAGTAGCAGAGGAACAGGACAAGAACATTCAGAGAAAGGAAAAAGGAAATCTCACCGGTTCCGTTCCTTCTTTTGCTTGATTAGTTGAATGAGTTCTTTGTCAAGGTATTCTTCTTCTGCCTCTTCTTTCTCTTCCTGTTTTCTGTCATGGGCATCAACGTTCTCTTTGTGCAGAGAACTGGAGATGTGCTTGGCATATGCTGACAAACCCACCAGCGTCACCCTGCACACCCGGCATTCATGGTTGCTATCCCTAGGAAGAGAGGCAGAGGGTGGACTTTCAACTCTGCCAACTGGCATGGCAGATAGCTCTGGTCTTACTTTGTTTCCTCTGAATGTGCTTGAGTTCAAGGCAACTAGGTTTTGTTCAGTATATTTAAGTTATTTGAATTCTCTGGCTTTTTCTTTCAAGGTTTAGTTTTTTGATGGTCAGTTTTTACAAGATTTTTTTCCAACAATCAAGAGGTAAAAGACTTGGTAATAAAGCTGTGTTAACTGGGAGGAGGAATTCTTCTTGAATTGTTGTACTCAAAATCTATTCAGAGGAAACATAGTGAGCGAGGAGGCAGAATGGAAGGCTTCCAGAGCTAGCAGGAGCTCTGAAGCCCATCCATGCTGCCAGCTGCACTGGGGAAGCCTGGTGACAGCTTCTACATTTAATCCTTGCCTTGAGCCTTCCCCCAGTGAAATTTAGAAAAGGGAGGAGGCAGTACATGGATACAGCCAATCCTGATACAACATAACCTAAACTGGGACAGCTGAGACTGCTGCCTGGAATCCAAAGACTCCACAGCACAGTGATGATAGGAGGGTGTCTTCAGTTCACTGTACTTTATTTGGTTCAAGTGTGCATGAGGTCTGCTTTCTACTTTAGAGGACTTATCTTAAAAAAAATATAGAAATAATTTCAGCTGGAGAAAATTGACAGCTGTATCAGACAAATGGCTTTACTCATGTTACTGGATTAAGGTTGCAATACTTTAACTTTTTTTCTTTTTAAGAAATACAGATTTCTAAAACCACAACGTTTGTTCTTCTGACAAATTCTTCCAATACTCCAATGTACTTAAAGAAGTACATTGTTAACTTCCTAAACAAGGAAAGTATGTTCACCAGATTAAAAAAAAAAACTCAGAAAAAAAATTAATAAGAGCATACCCTACTGCAAATAACTCAGCAGAACCAAGACAGGATTCACTGACTGCCTCCAGAATGCTTCTTTCAATTCTGCCAGTTAATTCATAAAAGCAGATTTCTATGTCCCCATGGAGCACTAGACACCAAGGTCATAGAACAGAAGCATTGCAATATGACACACAGTTCACAACTACTGTCAAGAAAATGGAACCCATAAAGGAAAAAGACAAACACAAATCCTTCTTGTTTCAGTGAACAGTTAAAAATAAAATGAGAGAAAGATCAAAAGATGTAGATTCATTCAAGGTATTAAGGCAATATCATTATTGGCATGGTCAATCAAGTGTCATCAGCTATGTTTTATTTATCCTGAGTATCAGTGGTTTTCCCTACTAACACAGTTGAGATATTTATTCTTTGCAGACCCACCTAGAGATGGCTTTATTTTAAACAGCCTAAGTATTAAAAATCAGAATTTTTATGCTTAATTATTCTGTATGTTGCAGCCTAATTAATTTCAGATTAAACACTAAGATAAATTTCATTTATGATGTCAGTAGCTTCCAAATTTAGCCTGTACTTTCCAGAACTACGTGTACTTAGTTTTGTATGCTCCACAATCGCTAATAAATATTCAAAGCCCATATCTTATATATTGTACTTTGGGCTATCTTATTAATGCACTAAATGTAACCAAACCATCATATTTGGTAAACCAAACCAGTATATTTTACTTATGCCATTGGAAGAATCCTCTTCACACTCATAAATGGCACAGCTGTGCATAGCTAATAAGACTTATTTTTAACTTAGGTCATCACACAAGGCAAACTGCAAATAGAAAGTTGGCTTCTCACTGAAAAAGATGTTCTTTTTACATAACCTTCCACTTCACTCCTAAGGACTCCCAACAAGAAACACACCCCAGTGGGTCTAATGTGGTAGTAATTAGGTTTTAAAGAACAATCCACATCCTAAACATAGGACCCATGTTTAATTCTTTCATAAAACTTTTACCATCCTCATTTACAGACTAACTAACTAAATGCAAAGTTTTATTTACTTTGGACAAAGCCAGTGAGTTAACAGCTGGACTGAGGACAAAGGACTTCTCTCACTTCTAACTTGTGAGTTATTAATTACAAAGCTGTGGTTCTTGCACCAACTGACAGTCTCAAAAGACAAGACTTCTCTGACCTGCCATTCATCTATAAGAGCCTAAAGAAAAAAAACAACACTCTTTCTTTATGAACAACTGCTTTAATTGAAGATAAACTGGCTAGGAGTTCAGACAGCTACACTTCAAGGGAATTTAGATTTCCTGCAGTTCTACAGTTTTCCTATACCCATTAATGCCATCCAGAACTAGCACAGCCCATGACACACACTGCTCATGCCTACACATTCCCCTACCATACAGGAACACCACATAATCTTAGCTGTTCAACAAGACAGCCAAAAGAAGTTTGAGGCAAATATAACAAAAGCATTCTCAGTATGAAAACATCCAAGAGCTTTATTTACTGCATGTGTACTTCAGACTGTAGACTCAATGTCCCTTGTAACAAGAGCACTGTTTCACTTTCAACTAAAAACAAACAAAACTCAAGCATGCTACAGCTTCGTACTTGGCATCCAATTCTCCTTATGCATCACAAGGAGTAAGACTTCAAGAAAAGGAGAAGAGTCTTAAAATGTTTCTAGAAAATTATCCTAGCCCTTGAGATTGCTAAACTAACTTCAAAAGGAAAAAAAAATAGGAATCAATGTGTGCATTTTCTTTACCTCTTCCATATAGGAAGTCTGAAAAGTGACTTTTAGTTGGATTCTAAAATTTCAAGGTTGTAAGATGTTGATACTCTACACACTGTAATGATATTATCCTCTGTTACACAATTCAGCCACACTCATGAGGCTGTTGCTTGTGCTTCACGTTTCCTTTTTGAAGTATGTGATTATAAAAGACTCCTAAAAAAACTTTTAATTAAATTTAAATGGGAGGAAGAAGAAGGGGCACAAGAGAGAGAACAAGGCTGCAATTGCACAGTGAAAAATTAAGTTCATTATTTTGAGAACAAGCATCTTCTGTGCATTCTTCTGAAAGTAATGAAGACAGCTACATTAGTAATAAAAAATGTAATGATGATGAAAGAAATTTACCATCAGTCCTAAGGAAATGGAAAACCAAAAATTGTCCAATCATTTGCAAGCCACTGCAGACACAATATATAGCTTCTAGAAATTTGTATTACTTTCCAGGGCCTTAACTAAACTAAAAACAAAAATAAAATGTAGAAGGCCAGATAAAAAGATGTCAAAAATAAGTGAAATTTCAGAATTATTGTCAGGAAAAGACAGTCCAGGACAGAAATGCTCCACGAGTCAGTTGACCAGAAGCCAAAACTCAGTTTCTAGTGCAGAGAGCATTTTGGCTTTTTACCCTACATGTAAGATAGGTCTTGACGAAATGAATTCCCACATCTCAAAGAGTGGAAAGAGGATTACTTTCAGTCCTTTAAAAGGTGCTTTAAATGGACTTGTTATTTGTTAAAGTTTGTGCTGTAAGATGATTAAAAATTAATTCGTAGATCAAATACTCAAGTATTTGACAGTATCTCATCTCTGTGACTACCTCAAAATCCATACACCTGAAATAACTTTTAAGTGTAGTCTGGTTGCAACCTAATTAATTCCCTACTACTAGGATGATACTTGAATATCCCTTAACTCCCCTTTCTACTTTCTAAAGGTTTCAAATAAAACAAGGAAAGCTTAAAGAAAACACCATACAGCATGGTTAGGCCTCTTAATCAAGCAACTGGACCATGGTGGCAAATGACAATCACTCAGGCAGGTATCATTCTCACAGTGCTTTAAAAGATCAACAATGGTTTTTACATCATTGAAAACTTTAAAAAGCCCCAAAAATTTAAAAATAAAGATACCACTGCTCCTAATTCTGACAAAGGCAGAAATCTAACGCTTGCAAAAGAAAAGAACCAAGCATGAAACTGCCAAGAATAATTTTATTTCACTGCAGTCAAAACAATGCAGGTATGCTTTCTTCCACACCGTTTGCCTCCTGAGTTTTTGACATCATAAGAACACATTCATTGCCAGCTGTACGACAAGGCACGCTACTAAAGTGAACTGTACAAATAAATTATGCAATTCAGCTTGTATGGGAAATAGGTCAGGAGCTCTTCCAGAAAGTGACATACAAAATGGCACAAGGAGGAAGCAAGCAAGATTGTTCTCATACCTTCCCTTCAGGTTTTCCAGTTCTCTGTGGTGAAGCATGCTTCTCATGTGCTCTTCCATCTCCTTTAACATGCGGGAAAAAAAAGACTGGTCAAAACAAAATGCTGTATCGTGTCTGAAAAACTCATTTTTGAGAATTCTCCTGCCTTGCAAAAGGGTGTACTCTACTCCTGCAGGGCTGTAGCAGTTGCCATTCCTGTTTCTGTGACTGTGAAAACAAAAGCAGGCACACCTGCAGGAAATTATGTTACCTTACTCAAGAAGAACACAAGTCATTAAAACTCAACACAATGGAAGCAGAATTCCAAGAGAAAGTCAAATAACAGTGCATGTAGCAAAGTTTATTAGACTGATTTTTGACAAATGACTGTTGAGAATCATAAACATCTCATTAATACCACTCTTCAGAATCACAGTACTTAAAACAGTTTCCCTGTGCAATCTGAGCAGTTTCTCTGCATTTTTATTACAAGACAGCTTTAAATTCATCATCACATACTATTTTATTCAGCTAGATACTTTAGAAACTGAGATGCACACGTTATTCTGTTTACAGTAACCCTGATTCATGAACTGCAGTACTGTTATAATTATTTACTATTGAAAGGGAGCTGCCATTAGAGAAAGAACATTCATTGCTCAGCAAAAGGAAGCAGTCCAGATGATTTAACTTTCTTTTGGTGCTTGACCCAAAGTGTTTGGAAATCTTCAAAGACCAGATACTAATCACTATCCTCTTTAGCCCCTGAAATCCAACCTGCAAAGGGAAAACTTTAAAGAGTGGTGTGAATTGAAACACTGGCATTTGCCACATCTCCACAAGCCAGGTGGCAAACAGTACATGAAGGTCCATTAAAAAACAGTTTCAATGCAAACTTTGCATAAATACACAGCACATAGAGGATGGACACCAAGCTGACACATTAATGAAAACACATGCTATGCTACACAATTCCATTTGGTTCTTCCATATGGAAACACAGACCTCCCAAAAGGAATCTAAAAAATGGTGTATTCTTCCCATATCACAATTTACAGCCAAATAAGAGTGCTTTACACTTAAATATCGTTATAAAAAAATATTTAAAAAACTCAAAAGCCTCACTATTTTTAACATTCAGAATCAAGCATACTGCACAGCTGACTTCAAGAAAGATACTCCAAAGCACATGCAAATATATTCTTTAATTTGAGATAGACTTAGGGAATATATATCTGATAAAGGGAAATTTTACTATGCAGAATTTTAAAATGGAAACATTTCTCATTCATACCTCATATTAATATTTACTGATACATGTCAAGCATTGTTTACCTTTTTTGAGTTGTACACAATGTGACATAATGGACATTTTCGTTGCTGAACCATGCTTATGACTCTGGAAATATCTTATCCCATACCTGCAAATAATAACAATTTTAAAATAACCAACATTCAGGATTACTTGCTTTATTCATCTATTTTACTAAATAAAGTAAGCAAAGTTCCTGTTCATGAAAACTCTTGTGCTGAGTTTAAGAGAATACGTGCCTCTCATGCACAGTTGATATTCTTTAAAAAAATGTAAGGTAGTTTTGAACAGTCATCTAAAACATCCATAATAAAAAGCAACTTTCCTTTTCTTTCATTTTGTTCCTTGTCATCCAAGGCATGGTACTCATTCAACAGCCAGAGATCTGTAGGAATCCTCTCCGCTACTCAAATCAGATTAATGAAACACTTTTCAACTAGGATGATGACAGGGACATAAGGAATTGGGAAAACCAAGCAGGGCAAACTCAGATCTTTATTTTAGTAAGCAGGGCCACTCAAAGAAGATATTTAAAGCCCTACAAAAATGAAACAGAGGTTATTCATGATATCAAAGACCACTAGTCTTCAAGTTTTATTTACCCATGTACTCACCATAAAATAAAACCTGAAGTGTTTTAAATTCAGGATTTTTCTCATTAGCCTCTCTAAGAAGTACACACATGCATGTACTGAAATATTCAATTTGACATTTTGACACTCATCTACTTGATATTTACATATATGCAAATGAAAGCAGTAGCAGGTCAAATTAAATGTCATGCATTTTATTATAGTATTTAACTCATAAGGAGTGCAATGAAATTAGAGTCTAGGTTATAATGCAAAAACAGATATGTCTGTTTAAATAACAGGGTATAATCTTGGCACTTCTCTTTCTCTTAAAATACACTAAAATGCAGAATGATTATTATTGTCATTTTTTATTGACTTGGCAGAGGCAGTTCCTCACCCTAAATTGGAAACAAATGCATTTTTTTTAATACTCAGCATTTCTGTATTTGCACCGAAAAATACAAATCCTTTCAAG
The DNA here is from genome assembly GCA_013397375.1 of Toxostoma redivivum. Lineage (NCBI taxonomy): Eukaryota > Metazoa > Chordata > Aves > Passeriformes > Mimidae > Toxostoma > Toxostoma redivivum. Next base: position 480,400 of record VXBI01001826.1, on the reverse strand, counting down.
TTTTGCTCTCTTATTCTAGGCAACTTCAGAGCTAACTTAGCTAACAGCATCAAACTTAATGTGCAAGAGCCTTCTTCAAGAACTCTTCTCTACAACTGACCCTATAAAGTTAATGCTAATCACTCAACATTGACCTTTTTTATCAGAGGCATCAAGACCTCCAAATCTGGTATTGACTAGAAGCTGTGTGCAAAGGGCAGGAACAGGATTTTTACCAAATCCAGATTACCTAGAGTTAAAGCAGATCTGATATTCAGTTGTTCTGTCCAACTGTAAACAAAAATCAGCATGTAAAACCACAACCCTTTAAGTTCAAAACATAGTTCTTTGAAAAGTTACTCTTTCCCTACAGATTTGCATGTCCATTTACACATAAGGTACCAGCATCTGTCCAGGTTAAAGGGGAAGAAATTGAGAGTTGCAATAGCATTTTCACCTTTAGACAGCAGAGGAAGAGTTTTCTCCCTTAAAATAATCCACATCACCATACTAAAGCAAACACATTTAAAACACAGCAGGAGATTCAGTCATCTTGTGTTACCATTCTTGACCTCCCTGAGAGACTGATAAGTGTTTAAATATGCATTTTTTAGGTTCATCACATGGGCATCTGATATATTTGAATCATTAGTAGCAGCTATTTATTTTGACACATAATCCCCAACAAAGGTATAAGATTATTCAAAACATTGCACCAGCCTGCACATAAATTCATATGGTATCAGTGACATCCATGCATGCAAAAGCACCTGCCTTCATAGAAGGTCAGGATACAGAAATACTATCTTTTGGAACAAATTATTTTGAAAGCATTTATAAAGATCATAACTCAGTTTTAAACATATTTCAACTGAGATAGTAGTTAAGGAAAATTTAAGCTCATATGAGTAGAGATAGAAAACGAGATATTGCAGACTCCTGATTCTCTTGTGAGTTATTAGGTGAATGTAGTAGCACATCATCAATATACTGTTTATACACAGATCTGTGCAGCTCCAACAGATCTAAAGGAATTATTAATGATCATAAACAAGTGACAAATATTTAGATGCCTATCCAGCATAGTACAGCTGGTTTAATGCAATTAGTATGGAAGTACTCATGGAAAGCAAGGCTGCTAATCCTTGCACCAATTTCAGACACTTCCTTTTGCATTAAAATATTTTCTATTCCCCCAACATTCTTCACTGGCACTACTTTGTAGTTTAGCGGAGTAATACCCTACATGTGCTGTAGATCTCATTCAAGATTACCACAGTATTTACAGAATTCCTTCTGCACTGGGCTGAAAGCAGCATGGGACTTAAACCAGGAAAAGCAGACCAGTTAGCACAGAATATTAAAAAGCTTCCACCAGCAGAGCTGACATTACACCTGTTTTGGCTAATTAAAACATATAGTAACTATACACGATTACAGGAAGAGTTTTCAGCAAACTGCCCAATCAGCTGGGCGTTACTTATGACAGAGCACTAAAAATACTAATGGAATTCAAATGCTATTGGATGTCACTATGAAAAGGGAAACTCTCAGCTCTATAGAGAGAAGCCCTCCGAGGCATGGATTCAGAAATAAAGAGATTTGGTAGATGTTACAGGGACTGAGAGAATACAGACACACATTCTATTTCCAGATCACCTCTTGACTTACTGTCCTACATAGATATAAACCACTTCCCATCATCCTTAGTTTCCTCCCAAATGCTGCTAAACCTATAAACCCCAAGGTTCACAAAAAATTAAGTACTTCAATTTTACTGTAAAAGAACTTCCATGAAGTAGTTTGAATAATATAATAAATCATTTCCTAATCAACAAGAATCAGACAGCTTTTGAGCCATGTAGTCACTGCATTTCATCTCATATATACTGGTCTGTTAAATCTCAAAACTCCCATTCTTCACGTAGAAACTTCAGAAACAGAGCTCTCTCTAGATAAATGGAGGAAATTCTTAAAAACACATCCACATACTTTAACAACCTTAAAGCCTTTATCAGCTTAAACATCTTTTGCTTTTGAAATCATTAAATTCCTCTATAACACAGAAAATTACTTTTTAAGAGACTTGAGAAGGAAGATGAGCTACTTTAAAAAATAAACACATTGCAAGCAAAGATAACATTTTGCCAAAAAGACCCCACCAGCATATAAAAAGAACACGTCTTAAGAGCAAAATGTAAAGCCTTTGAAACAAATGAGATATCACAATATTTTGAGGGAATGTAACTGTTCTATGGGTGATTTATTTGTTTGTTTTAAATGCAAGGGATGCATTTTATAACTAGGCAATGTAAATGCAACTTGCCCATAGCCTGCACCTGTACAGAGCTTGGAAACACCACACAGTTTTCATTAAACTAAGCAAGCCTGCTAGAGACTTTGGAGAACCTTCCTCACAACTAAAAATAGTGTACAAAGAAAATTAGGCATTAGGCTGCTTCCTGCTACAACATCCATTTGTCCATAGTTATTCAACCTTACCGGATAACATACATTAAAAATGTACGTCAAGATTAAATCTGCTACAGATTAGTGGCTGAACACTCTGACTATATAAAGCCATGGAGTGGGGTGTGCAGCCTGGCATTCCAGCTGCCTAGAAATCCTCAGGAGGCTTCAAAGAGATCAGCAGTGCTGGCCTGTCTAAAGGCCTGTCTAAATGCTGCATGTCCCTACGGAGAGCAGTGGAAATTCAACACTTGAGAAGAACAGGAGGCTACAAATTCACTGTGCAGAATGTTCTGCAGCAACATGCTCGGCACATGCTCAGCTCCTTGAGGAGATGTCACTTAGTGCCTTACTGACTTCTCTCCTGCAGCAACCAATTGCACACATACCAGTTGAAGTGTAGAATAGTAGTAACACAGAGCCCTATGCTCCAATTTCATCACCTGCAGCAGGATTTACATGGAATAAAGCACCAGCATTCACAGACTATCTTCCCTTCCAAGATTCATTGCCCCTGAAGGATCTGAATTTACCTTGCATCTCCCATTAGAACTTCTACTAATTACCTTAACCCTTCTTCTCAGCACATGTGTGAGGCACTAAATTTCCTTCTGAGATGTTGACCTGTGCAACTTAACCCAGGCAACAAACACTTAAGGACTTACTAAAGTTAAGTCATGCCAAACAGTATGATTCTCCTCCAGCACTCTGTCGGGCACTGTACAAACTAATTTGTAGTTGGTTTCTTATTTTTACAGGGCAAAGGAGAAAATTATATTACACTCTAGTAATTAAAATACTTGTACCAGAAGCAAAACCTTTAAGGTAAACTTCTCCCTGCTTCCCAAGATTTAATTTATTCTATGTGAGAAACTAAGGGTAATCTAGACCCCTGAGCACTGAAGCAGCACCACTACACAGCAAATGTTATAACTGGGCAGACAAGTGCTCAACTGTTCTGACATTCAACCAGGAAAGAAGAGTTATTTCACAGAGCAAAGTTCTTTAAGCTCCAGTTAAAAGCAATAAAATTTACCTCACTAACTGGCCTAGAAAACATCTAGCAGACTGTTTGAATGCTATCCCATGAATAAGGCTGAGATTTTTACAATATACAGGGAAAGCCTGCTGGAGATAAGGACATCACAGAGAAACAGCTTAAACAGACTAGCATAGGCACAGAACAGGAATACAGAGTTTTCACTGATTTCTGTTTTTATTTCATGTAAATATAAGGACAGGGCACAGACCAGAACATATACACTTTAAGCCACAACCAAATCACATCTTTCCAAATCTTATATATAAGTGATGTTAATAATTTCCTGATATACAAGGTAAGTTTCCTTGCTGTAAATCAAGATGATGATTTCTCTCTAGTGAAATTAAATGCCTTATTCACAAGAGCTTTCCACACACTAGAGGATTCAGGAATATATTTTGTCCAAACTGGAAAGAAGAGCTGTTCAGCATTATTGCTGTATGCTGTCATTTAGAACACCTAAAATCCACATACTTGGAAAGCGTCTGTTTTCTCCCACACTCCCTATTTAGTTTAAGGCATATGCAAGTTGTGTCTTCTTCAGATGTTTTCCTCAAACATCACATTTCCTGGGCTTACTCAAATAGCTATTCCCCTTTCCAAACTGCCCAAAGCACTTTAAAAGAACTGTTCAAAAGCAGACATAGCACTCCAGCTAACACTCCTATTAGCACCCTTAGGATAAGGGAGTTACCTGTGTATCCCTACTACTATTACAGTCTCAAACATAATTGATAATGACTAAGTCTTACTAAGAAGCACCATAGTGTTCCACAAGATGTGGGGAAAACAACCTAATTAAATATGTTTAAATATTTTAATCCAATAATTTAAATATTTCTGTGACTTACGAAAGTATTTACATCAGCTTATTCTGGTAACCTCGAGTTACTTTATGAAGGGTCTTCACTATACAGATCCTTATAAGAATGACAGAAATACCCAACACTTAATTTTACACTTATTTCGGTAACATTTAGTTGTATAGCTTTTTTCCCCTTCCTAGGCTATTTAAGCTCATAATATCCTTCACAAGTATGCATATGATGTCTCTTCCACTGATAATAAGTGAAGAACAAGGACTCAAAAACCACATTGAAAGAGATGACTCTATACATCCCATCTATTGCAGTTCCACAGAAGCAGGCACCTGGCCTTGTCAAAATAACTCAGACTCCCTAAGAAAGATCTGTACAGACACAAGAGAACAAGCAGAGAGAGCACTCAGTAAGTAGTTGGGATTCTCCTATTTATAGTGTCATTACAGAGTATGAAGAATCACTGGAGAGTGATTTGAAGTACTCAAACCAAGGCAGTCCAGTCACCCTTCAGTATAAAGAGCTTTCATGCCAAGAAAATTCAAGTTATGGATCTCAAACAATAAGATAGTAGTCATTAATGACCAGGTAATAGAAATACAGGGCTCTGCCTAAATTATCCTATCTCTGTAATTCACTTTGTCCCAGGGCTGAACACCAGCAGCTCTACCACAATAGGATCAAAATGTAAAATAGTCTAGGACTTGATGAAATAAACCCAAAAACCTTACATTGTAAATATAAAACATAGTTTTATAAAAACAAAGAAGTTACTTGTAAGGTATACTATCTTCTTACTTTGCTAGAATCAGCTCAAGTCATGTAACACCTCAAATCTTATGACACCATCTGGTGGCAGAGTTAACAGAAGAGGATTACCAGATGTTAAAAAGAGCTTTAACAATTAATATTTGATTATGAACAAATTTAGGTTTCATTCTGGATATCTTATGAATTTTTTTTTAGTACAAGTTGTAGTATATTTGTACACAATTTAGGTACACATTTAGAGGATAGTGACTGCTGTTACTCTGTACTGGATTCACAGCCCTGCAGGAATTAAGATGTCTTTGGCTGATATGTCTTCAGATATGTGATATTTTTGAACACAGGGAATAGAAGCTACCTGGAGTTTGGTTACAGTGACCAAACAGACTTGGGTAACATACAAACATAATCTGTGTAAAACCGATGTCTTGTTCCAAATTGAAAATGCCAGAGTATAGCACCTATTTAGCTAACTTTACATACAAAAATCAGTCATTAGTGGAACATACAAAGTAGTGCAAATACAGCCACCTTATACAGCCAGTTCAGCTGAAGTCAAGCAAGGACTTTAAAAAAAAGAAAAGCCAAAACATAATTCAGTTGATTTTAACAGGAGAGACTTTGGGAAAAAAAACCAAACTATTTTCCAAGGTAAAAAGCTACAGAGACACATTGCATTGGCCTTAGAGCCTGCAACAGTAATCCCAAATACTGCAGTGCTAATGGGGATAAGCTTCTAAACATCAGAAAAGCTATTAATCAAATTTTTGAAAGGCTTAAGTGTTTGGTTTTCTTTTTTAGGCCAGGATCTCTCAGTCCAGCAAACAGTCAATTAGTTTAATGCAGCAATTGAGGTTTAACTGAAAGAAGCAGCAAAAAACTGAAAAACAGCAATAAGCACCAGAATATAGGAAATGCAAGCCTGGGAACTCTAATTGAAAACAAAGTCCACAAATTCTCAGTCCTCTTCTCTCTCAGGACACACCACCTCAGAACCTACCTGTTCTTTAAAGTTGGACTTCATGAGGTGTAGGAGGGAAGGTGAAAAGGAAAGTTTTTTACTTGCATGAGAAGATTGTTACCAAACCTCCATCAACGAAGAATACTGAAATAAGAACTTTAATCATCAAAGTCACTTGTATCCAATGTTTCATAAACTTTTACGAATTGATGTTCATATGCACCCCCAAACAGTTCTTAATAAAAGTTTGGATTTGAACTATCCTGTGTGCTACTTCCAAACACCTCATATTTCATCATACTACTGTGACTTGTTTCATGCTCTCAGTCCCACTCCTTTTACGTTACCAGATACTTATCATTAAACTCACATATGCTTTCACTACAACACATTTTTATATATTTGCTTATGAGGAAGGCAATTAAGCAACTCTGTAAGCAGTCACGCTTCATCCCCGGAAATACTTCAGGCAAGTATGAAGAGGCAGCAGGGCAGCTACACATCTGGGACAGCGAGTCAGTCCTCCGCTCTAACGAAGCTGTTCTACAGCAGGGCATCAAAATCCAGGGATCCCTACAGCACTAGGGGATGCTCACAAGGCAAAGCAAAGCGCATGCCCGCCCCAAGGCGAGATGTCCGCTGCCACAGCCCCCCTAGGCCAGGCTCGCCCTGCTGCCCTCCATAGGCCACCCACTCCCCACCGCCCCCGGCCGCCACAGCGCTCCCCAAGCCCACTGCCCCGTACAGCGCCGGTACTCACGGATCGCACCCCTCTCCAGGGCAGCGGCCCGGCAGCCCATTCCCCTGTGGGACGGAGGAGCCCCGGCCACCACCGCCCCGGACCGGCGGCCGCACGGCGCCCGCACCGGGCCCACCCCGCAGGACCGCGCGCGGTTTGGCGGGGCCACGGCACGGCCCACCAATGGGCCGGCGGGAAGGCGGCAGCGCTGCATGCTGGGAGGCACGCCTGCGTGCCCGCGGGGCCTGCCGGGAAATGCAGTCCTGACGGCGGCGGGACAGAAGTGGACAGCCACCAGGCGAACGAACTTCATGGCGAGGGCACCGGCACTGGCCGGCTGGGGGCATTTACCAACCGATAACGATAATAGCCATTACTGGTTTTGTATGTAAATGCAGCGCTTTAAACACACATACTGCGACGGGTTACCGCTTTACAAATCAGAGGCTGTAGACGGCGGGTACCTCAGCAGCGAGACGCCGTGGACATCACGCTGGGCCGGACCGGCTAGAGCGGCTGCGCCTGGGAAAGCGGCTCCAGGGGTGGTTTTTAAAGCAGGACGAGAAGGGGGCGGGCTGTGCAGTGGGACCTTTCACGAGGCCAAAGTCCGCATGGGCTTGGAGCATCCCGAGATGCTGGAAGAGGGGAGAGAAACCAAGACCCAGCTCTGAGACCGCAGCAGTTTGACTGGAAGACGGACCTAAGAAGCCACGTGAGCTGATGCAGGTACGGGATCTGACAGCAGCGTCAGGGGAGAACTTATCCACACCCGAGAAAGAATATACCACAAGAAAAGCTGCGCGGTTCAGCTACAAAGGATGAGGTCGGTGATTGCAAACAGCAGCTCTCCCTGTCTGCCCTCCTCCCCGCTGGTCACAGAAGAGGGCTGACACGCATCGTCCTAGTAGAGAGTAGTAACTGGAGAAAAACCCCACTGATACAAATAGGGCCACTTCTGTACTGCGTTGTTTGCTGCCGCAGCGCCGGTCAGCACGGCCGGACCGCGGGCCCCCACACGGGCAGCCCACAGCCGGCACTGACACCCCGCACACGCCACGCTGCCGCACACTGCCCCACGGGGGAGGGAAGCAGGCGCAGCAGCGCTCGCGTTGCGCCATGCTGGGTGTGCTCGGGTCGGCGTTCCCGCCCTCTGCCGTGGGGGGGCTCCTTCCCGCCGCCACACTGGGAGTGGTGGGTGAGCGGGGCGGGGCCGGCCCCGCTTCCGGGGGCGCCGCTGACGCGCGCGGGCCGGCGCTCGACAGCGGCGACGGGCGGGACATGGGAGCTTAAAGGGTGGCCCGGCCCGGCGTGAGGGAGCGGCGGCGGCGGTGCCGGTAGGTGTGTGACGGACGGGTTAGGCTTTGGCAGCTCGCAGCGCCCCGGGTAGGGCGGCAGGCTGTCTGGTCCGGTCCGTGTCCTCCTCCGTGCCGCGTAGCGCGCGGGGCGGGCTGCGCTGTCGGGGGCCCGGTGGGGCGGGGCGGGCCTGGCCCGGGGGTTGCCGTCCTGTATCGGCTGCGCGGGGTCATGGGCTGCCGGGCTCCGGGCCCAAGTCCTCCGAGCCCCCGCCTCAGCTGTGGGCTGCGCTCACCCCCGTGTGGGGAGGCCTCGTGGGCTCGCCCCTACCGGGGGGGGCAATGCCTGCCCAGGTGGTTTTTATTTGCTTGGTAAGAGCCCGCGAACTGCGCTGTTAGTAGGGCACAGGAGAAAATCTCTCTCTTGATGCTTCTTCTTAAACTTAGGTATTGTGTTTTGCTCCCTTTAGACTAATCTGTAAGATGCTGTAGTGTTAATGTAGCAAACAATAAGTATTGAAGTGCTTTTGAGCTTCTTTCACTTACGTCTCGATGCCCTTGGTCCTTCTGGGAAGCTACTGACCAGTCAGCTTTATTTTTCGTTTTTTTCCTTTTTTTCTCTTTCTGTTTCACTTAATGGGAAGTCAACACATGACTTGACGCTAAGTAAATTACCTAAAGGAACTTCGGAAATTTCTTTATGCAACTTCTCTAACTATTTGCCTAATCTTTTTTTGTTGTTGTTGTTCCCTTTATAAGGGTACTAGATGCTCAGTGTTTAGAACTAAGGGTGTTGCTTTACTTCCCTTTCATAAACAAATGTGATTCTGTGCTGTAGAGGGAACAGCTATATAGGAAGGTGTTTAGGGACAAAGGAAAAACCACTTGTAATATCAATTGTTTGCTTGATTGATCTAATTGAGCACTTTATTGTCTACTGGCAGTCTAGTAGCCAGTCTATATGCCTGACCTCTGCAATTTTGAAGTAGGTTCTTATACAGCACAGTTTGTGTCTTTAGGAGAAATGGAATCTGTTACTGTCAGTAAGTGGGTCCGAGTTTGACTGTGAATTTGTATTGGCTAGTACCTGATTTGGAGGAGGTTTCATGAGGCTTTTTCAGGGACAAAATGAGATGTCAAGGTGAGTGTAGAACTGACCACAGTGCACAGAGGAGGTGGCATTGGTAGCGCCTATTCTTTGTGCTATCGCCTCTGTGCAGTGTGTTCAGGAAGCTGATAAGAGAAAGCAGGAAGCATGCAGAGTAGTGTCTTGGTCATGGGCCTTGGCCTCTTCCTCCAGGGCTACAGATGCTTTATTCATTTATCTTGTAGACATAATCATCTGAAGGAGTACATTCTGGTACTGATATCTTGTGCCACCCTGTATTAGTTGGGCTGAATTTCAGCTAACTAGCAAGTAGGATAGCTGTTTGTGTTAACAGGTTTTAAAAAGCCAACTTTTCTGCATTAGTGGTATGAAGAATTTGAGAGAGCAAAAAAACCTCCATCACTAAAGACAAAGCTGTCTAATGAACTGTCTAATTTTGACCTTTGCAAGCATGCGCAGGAAATTCATATTTAGCATTTATGTATCTAAGAATATTGTTTCATAAATTCTTCTGTCTTCTGGGGAAGGCAACAGCGCTCCTTACAACAGGAGGAACTGAGAGCATCTGCAATCACCTGAGGCTGTACCAATTCACTGACAGCTAAAAATACAGCTCATGAGATACCAGATTTCAGTGAGTTGCTGCAACAGTAGGGTTGTATCACCTACTAGTTCCTATCTTTGTGGTAAGAAGGCATAGGCTGTGTTTCTCAATCATACTTGTAGATGCACTGGATAGCCTATTTCCTTCCCTCCCAGTTTACAAGTTAGCAGTGAAGGAGGAAGAGAAGTTTGTGACATTGGTTAAATGCATAACTTCACAGCAAAAGGAGTACGTGCAAATAGAGAACCTTCAGATGGTAAGGAATTAGTTTATGATATGTAGCAAATGTAATGGATATATGACAAATTTCTGAAATTTACCTATCTGAAATACCTATCAGAGGTACAAAACTGCTGCTTGTCAGCCAGAGATGCAGGACAAAAATCTTTTTCACTTTTGTGCAAGTGCCAGCAATCAAAACAATGTTGATCTGGTGCAAGAAGACAGGTCTGGCTTTAGTAAACTAGTCGCTTTTGTCAGCCTCTCCCTGTCCAGATGTGAACAGTGTAATTGGAGTTGAACAAGCAGTTTATCAGGCCTTGTAACACCCTGCAGTTAATTTAAATTCATAAAGATGAGTAAGGGTTTTGGGTATGTTGGACAGCATAGATTTAATGTGCTGTGACTGTCATAAAGCAAGGAATTAAGTTTTCTTTTTTCCTAGAGACAATAAGCATTAGAATAGCTTCTCAGCTAAGTGCTGAAGAAAAGCCTATTTAAATCATTAACTTGGCTACTATGGAGGTGTCTTATAAATTCCAGAAGATTATTGGTATTGAAAAAAACCTTGAAAATGCTGTGCAAAGGCACTTTGTAATGGCTTTTGAAACTTGTTTACATTGGAAACTGTGTTAGTATACATAGCTGGCTTCCAGTTGGTAAGTAATTCTGAATGAAAATGAAAACACTTGCAAGAAAAACCCTTAATGGTGCAGTGGAGTATTTTAGGCCAATGAGAGAGACAACAAAAAAAGATTTCATGTTAATTTTTTAATTAACATGTGTTAATTAAAAAATGTGTGTGCTCTGGGAAGGTGGGTGGCAGAGATTATTATGTTGTTACTGGCTGCATGCAGCAATGCTTTAATCTCGAGGGTCTTTCCATTCACATGCTTTATTGCCTCCTTCCCCAAGCTTTTAATGTGCCTAGGAAACCTAGCCAGTGAACTGCTGTTGGATGAAGTGATACTTCAGAGCTTTCTGATCACAAGCAGATATTTAAACCTGAGGGCATGTACAGGCAGACAGGTCACCGTGGGTAACTAACACTGAATTTTCTCCTCTTGCACTATGAAAGTTCTGCCTTGGCAGATGTTAGCTCTCAGTTCAGTAGCTGGGGCTGGAACAGAACTCGGTGCTTGAGACTGATCTGCCTCAAATGTGGCAATGTGAGCAGTGCTTTTCCCAAGCAAAAATTTGCACTGTGCTCTCATAGGATCACCTGTAGTATCCTTTTAGAAAACTGCCTGGAAAATTATTCCAGGCCTGAGCCTTTCAGCTCTGTTCTCTGAACCATTTCTCAGGGTGATAAGCTGTTTTTCAGCTGAAGGCCAAGAAGCCTTTCCCAGGAAAGATAAATTGGTAAAAACACCGAGGAATTAATAATAAAGATAAAGACACCTGTTTACTGTTAACAGACCCTGGGAATGGGGTGTCTTCTCTCTGGACCAATCATCTTTATTCTGTTCTCATTGTTGCGAGTCATGCTACTTAAGCAGTGAGTTTTCTGAATAAACTTTGTCTTCTCGCCTTCTCTTTCATCTCGAGAATGACCGTGTGAATGTGTCTCTTTACTCCGCCGCAACTAAAGGGTTAACACCCTAACACCGCAGTCACAATCACCCTCCTGCTAATAGAGACCTAGCCATAGCTCACATCAGGCTTTCACCTTCCAGTTTTTTCAGGTTAGATAGACAACTAAATGCTTCAGCTGCTCTGTGAGTGTTGATTAACATTAAAATAAAGATCTTTAAGCCAGTGGTGCTTTGAATGGACCATGATAAAATCAGCCTGAAAGTACTTCTTGTGTCCCTCATTATTTTGCAATAACCTTAGTTTTGTCTTTTTCTCAGTCCTCTCCAACCTAACAACTTTACATAGGAGAGTGAATTGAAAGGTTTTCAGAGCCATGATTAAATGGATAGTAAGTGGAAAAAAGGCTGTGCAGACATAAGTTTGTTTCCTCTTGTTCAGCTGATAAAAGTAACTTAAGCTTAATCCATCCTCAACTGGCATGGGCAGCAATGTCATAGTTATGTATTATAGTGGTGAACTTATAGGATGGTTTAGCCCAACATGAGTAGTCTTGTGAAGAGATCTGAAACTTCAGGTTGGAATTGTAATTTCAAAGAACTCTTTCTATCTTGCACAATCTCTCAAATAAAGCATGGCAGTAAAAATCAGGTTCTTATGATTTGCTAGCCATGCATTTATTTCCTTGCTGCTCAATGACTCTTCCTTTTTATAAGGCAGTGATGGTTAAGGTAATGAATGTGTTGTAGTCTGTTTCCTAGTAGAAAAGTTAAAAAAGTTGCTTCAAGAAAATACATTTTTGTAGCAAGTTTAGTTTTGCATACTCTGCAAGTATCAGGCCTTCCTGTGAAAGGGCCAGAAGGGGAGTTGTACTGAAATATGTTTAACTGAGCAAATACTGCAGAAAACTGATAATAAAAAATAAACAAAGATGACATCACATCCTTCCTTAAAGGAGTACTGCTTTGTATTAAGGCACGTTAGATTCTTGTTTAAAACTTGCCTGTCTAGAAAGAAAGCTAAATGAAAATAACAGAATATTGTTATAATTATGAAATACCTTTTTAGGCTGTTGTCTTTTTTACTTTGGTTACTTTTTGGCTAGGATTTTTTAAATGGTAGGAGAGGAAAAGCAAAGAAAATATACATTGAGCATCAATTTTAAACTAAATGCTTGCCTTAGCAAATGTTATCATAGCCATATCAATTTTTTTCTCTCTGTATAATTTGTCTTTATTGAGTAATCTTAATGCCTCGTGTATAAAATTATTTTGTCATATGCCATTAGCATAAGAGCTAAATACCTCAAAGGATGCTTTATGATTCCTAGGCAGAAAGATGGGGAAACAAGTATCCTTTCTTTATGTATGTATACTGTGTTCTGTTGAAACAGCTGAGTTATTTCAGTACAAATGGCCTCATCTTGGCTGTTAAAATTTCTTTTGAGGTACCTTGCATGAAAGGCATCTGCTATGTTCAGCTATTCCAATTAGGCTTGTAACTATTGAGTGTGTATTTACATCTTCAGAAATAGCCTATTTTGGAAATGTTTTATTTTAAATTAGTGTGCTTTTTCTAATGTTTTAAACTGCTGTGTGGTGAGAAGTTTTTATTGCATAGGGAATGTGTTTTTCTATTCTGCCTTATGACACATTGCCTCTGCAGAGCTACCATGTATGTCTGTGCTTACAAAAGCAATGCTGCAAACTAATGGGAATTAAACTGGGGGTTTTGAGGTGGGGTTTTTGAGTCTAATGCATTTGTCTTGGATATTCACCTTCAAACAGACATTACAATCAAACTAATTCAAAGAGCATGTTTTCTTAAGCCCATCTTAATAAGAAATCTTAGTATGTCTTGTTTTACATACTCACTCTGATGGCAGTGTCTGAAAAGTGAAGGTGGGTAAGCTTGCTGAAAAGTCTGAAGAAAGATCCTCTCACTTTTCAGTGGCATCAGACCTCAAGAAATTATCAGAAAAGTTCAGTAAATAGCTGAATCCTTTATCTGTGATAAAAGGTTGTCAGAACGTTTCTCTTAATCAAGTGTTCTGAATTTTTTTACTTCGCTTATTCACATAATTTATCCTAGCAATAATATGAGCCATCACTTTAAATTATGGCTTAATTAAGAGGCAAAGCACTATAGGTGTCCAAATATGAGCATCAGAAGATAAGCACATGCACACCTCAGCTTTGAAGAATCCTAGAAGTAACTTTTTTTTCCTCTGTGTTGGAAGGGTTTTTCCTCCACATCTTGAAGCTGGATTTCTTCATTGCTAGGTCAATTTATAAACAGTTTGAAGACCATATACCATTGATTTAGGGCAAAAGTGAGTGGAATGCTGTGTGTTTCTATAGGACTTCTTGCTGGTTGGCAGTGGAGCTATTCAGGAAGATATGAGCAAGCTAGGGGAACACAAAGCCTGTCTGTCAGCTGTTGGAACTGGTTTGCTGATGACATAAAGCTGGGAGGAGTGGCTGGTGCCCCAGAGGGCTGTGCAGCCCCTGAGAAGGACCTGGACAGGCTGGAGAGATGGGCAGGGAAGAACTGTCTGAAATCCAGCAAAGGCAAATGCAGAGTCCTGCACCTGGGCAGGAATAACCCCAGGCACCAGCACAGGCTGGGGGCCGACCTGCTGGAGAGCAGCTCTGCCAGGAGGGACCTGGGGGTTCTGGTGGACAACAAACTGTCCCTGAGCCAGCAGTGCGCTTGTGGCCAAGGCCAATGGTGTCCTGGGTGCATCAGGAAGAGCACTGCCAGCAGGTCCAGGGAGGTGATCCTGCCCCTCTGCTCAGCCCTGGTGAGGGCATATCTGGAGTGCTGTGTCCAGTTCTGGGCTCCTCAGTACAAGAGAGACATGGAGCTCCTGGAGTGGGTCCAGCAATGGGCTGTGAAGAGACTGGAGCATCTCTTCTGTGAGGAAAGGCTGAGGAAGCTGGGCCTGTTCAGCCTTGAGAAGAGACAACTGAGAGGGACCTCATCAATGTCTATCGGTATCTGAAGGGAGGGTGTCAGAGGAGGGAGCCAGGCTCTGCTCAGTGGTGCCAAGTAATAGGACGCAAGGCAAAGGGCAGAAACTGATGCACAGGAGGTTCCACCAGAATATGAGGAAAAGCTTCTTTACTGTGCAGGTGACTGAGCACTGGAACAGGTTGCCTAGAGAACTTGCTTAATCTAATTCAGGGAAAATAGGTGCTTTCCTCCCTGTCCCAGGTTTACTGCTCCTTAGCTGTGCAAATCAGCTTGAAGGGCATTCACAAATTCAAAGCTGGGACTGCCTCAAATAAACCTTATGAGAGGAGCTTAAGCCTGTGAATGGAAAGATAATTCAGTGATTGTTTTCAGTAGTCCAATTTCAGTGTACAGAGTTATTTAGAGGCCTTGTATGAGAATATATTGGGTTTGTTTGTTTGTTTGTTTTTTTAATGATAGCAAAAACTAACGTGCATGGGCATCTACTTTAGAAAAATCTCTGAGAGCCATAATCTCAGGGTATGCTAGGTGCTGGAGACCAAACATGCTGCAATGTACTTTTAATCTTGAAGTACTTCAGCTGTAAGGGATTTAGATGTCTTGATTTCAGTTCACCATCAGAGTTATGCACACTTCCTGTGAAGAGCTTTGGGGTAACAGCTGGGCAAATCTGCATAAATTTACCCTCCTAGGAGCAATTATTTATGTTATATATTCTAAAATACTGATCTTGTAGGGGGAAATGGATCGAGTCAAACAGGATATTTGGAATTATATCCATGGGTAACATGAACTTAATTGCAAGCTACTCACGAGAAGGATCAAGGATTAGCTTAAAATGAGAGGGAAAAATATCCTCTTCTTTCTCAGCTTATGGGATATCTCCTTAAATTCTTGTATAGCCCATGAGCTCTGTTTTCCCATTGCTAGCAGTTCTGGCTTTATTACCATTCCTCCAACAAAGATGCAGACTCTTAGCTCTGAAAAACTTGTTTCTGATAGGAATACACTTATTGATGGGATTGTTTATTCGTCTTGTATTTTAGGCAAAATATGTATCCTCTGTTTATAGCAAAAGGTAAATCACGATGTGTTAGGACTTCAGTTATGTCCCTGTGTTTATTATGAGAAAGGCAGGTTAGAAAACTTTTGCTGCAGTTGCATACATACTAGTTAAAACTTTTGTGGATTCTTTTGCATTTGAGGAATTCATCATACAATAACAACTGTTTCTAGAGTGTTACTTGGAATCATTTTTGGGTGCTGTTTCGTCTGTGAGAATGCTTCCCCTTTTTCTGGCTATTGAAATTCTGCAATGGAAAGAACACTTAAAGTTTATTCTAATAACTCAAATGTCTTAATGAATTTATTTCTAGATTACTGGGCAGATCAATGTGTTTTTCCAGCATGGAGAAGCTTGTTGCTTTAAGACTTTATTTCCTGATTTTTACCTAACAAACAATAGAAGACTTTCAAAAGTGTTTAGGAAGCCAATTCTTCAAAGAAAACTGCTTCATATACTGATTGTTCCTATATTTCTTCTAGCTCTTCAGTTAGGTCATATCAGCTGAATAATTACTTTAGTGTCTTCTAGTCCTAATGAGATGGTTTGCTATGCAGAATGAAATGTATAGGCTCTCATTCTTTGTACTA
Organism: Toxostoma redivivum; assembly: GCA_013397375.1. Taxonomy (NCBI): domain Eukaryota; kingdom Metazoa; phylum Chordata; class Aves; order Passeriformes; family Mimidae; genus Toxostoma; species Toxostoma redivivum. Next base: position 464,239 of record VXBI01001826.1, on the reverse strand, counting down.
TCTTCTAGTTTCAACTCAAAATACTGATGAAAGGATAATTCTGATGCTTACTTATTATCTTATTACAGGGGGAAGGTTATCTTTAACGTAATTACTTACAAGTAGTATTTCATCATCATGGATGATCTATCACCTGAAGAAATTCAGCTGAGGGCCAACCAGGTCACTGATGAGGTAAATGTTATAGGAAGACATCTGGGATTACAGTACTTGTCTGACAAGATTAGAGTATTTTTTAAAAATAAGGACAGACCAGGATAATGATTCTGCAAGGTTATAGCTGAATGTTTTAAATTTTCACTTTAGCTGATGAATACTGGAGTGAAGACTACTCCTAAAAATAAGAATTAATTTTAACTGCTGAATTTTAAAGTCACTTACTTAACTGAATACTGATCACCCAGTCCTGATTACTGCTATGATGGAATTTGGTTACCTACAGCATTGTTAATAGTGTTGATACTTCATGGCTTTCTTATTTATTTAAAATTCATTTGAGTGTGTCATCTCTTATATTGACTTTCCAAGAAAAATAATAGCAAGGACTATAAGCTGAGAAAAACTAATGTGCTACCACTAGGAGCATGTTGTAGCATCTATTAAATATAGACAAGGTGATGATCCTCTTGTATATTATTGCCCTACTACAATGATCTGGCAGAGAAGACTTTCAGAGACTGATGTGTATATAAGAAACTGATTCACTCATTTAAAAATTCTCTTTGTAGTCTTTGGAAAGCACAAGGAGGATTCTTGGCTTGGCCATTGAGGTAAGAAAAAGCTTTTGAATTCTCTGGGTTTATTAAGTATAAAAAGCAGCATGTTAACTGTCACAAAGTGATTTTAAACAGTTTTCTATCTTTCTCAAGACACACACTTCATCATTAGAAGTTGTTGCTTTGATTCAGTAGTAGCATTACAGTAACATAACCTTAATGATTTTCACATTGTATCAGATTACAGAAGAATCAGTATCCTTTTTACTTGTTTTAAGCAAAAGGATCTAATCTCCAAATGCTATAGATTGGTAGTAAAAAGTCTTCTGGTGGTCAGTTATGTCTTTGGCTGCTGCATAATTTGCTTTTCATAACATCTTTCATCTTAATCTTTTAGCTCACTTTGTCTGTGAACACTGTGGAAACATTTTGCTATGGGACAGTAGGGCTCAGTTGGGTGGGGTAGTAGAGTATAACTGCTCTCAGTTCGAAACAAGTAATTCTACACACATCTTCTTACAGTCTGTTCATCAGTTTTAACTGATAATGAAACTCTTAACACCCTTTTACATGATTTGGAACAAGTCTGTATTTTGGGTTTATCGAAGTGAGGTTGTTTGAGGATATACTCCTCTGCACAGTTCTGGCTTGCAGAAGATGCTGCTGTTACCAGAGAGGCATTTGAATCACCATAGCCTGGTGAATACTCCTCACACACAAGTGTTAAGTACACGTCATGAGCCAACATAATTTCTCTTTGTCATAGTTTGGTGATTCATTCTATGCTGCCAATTCATAGTAAAGCATGGGTGCAACTTGCATGCTAGATCCAAGACTGAGTCAGCAAAGAGCTCAGCTGCAGTATATTCCTCTCTGCTGAATTCTTAGGAATAGTTTTACAGGCTTTGTTTTGCTTTCTTTCAGTCTGGCTCCCAGGACTAAAGACCTTGTAAACCCTTCTGAAGGATGTAGGGATGAATGAACCAAATGCTACTTCTCAAAATGAGGCACAGCTGAGTTTACTTTTCTAGCTAGACATTGTCACAGTTCACTCTGAGTATTAAAATAAATTTTATCATCTTGTAATGTTAGAAAAACCTCACAAAAACTGCATGAAAACCCCACTTACTGAGATAGTGTAACAGGTAAGGTGCTTATCAGCCTAGCTTATAATTTGAGACTTCTAATAGCTTTACTACAGAAGTTATTTCAAGTACAGTGTTTTATAATAAAACTTAGTTGGATTATGAAGCTTGCTATCCAGACCTTATGATTTTGCATTGCAATCTCTGTTTAAATCTGCAATTAAATTTCTTTCTGCAGTCCCAGGATGTTGGCATCAAAACTATTACTATGCTGGATGAGCAAGGAGGTAAGTTCTTCCCTAACACTAAAAATCTGTTAGAATGTAATCAGTGTAGGAAAAGAATTATCTTAAAAGAGTTGTTGCTGAAACTAAAGGCTTATTATTAAAGACTATTTAGTGCAAATGAGATTTCCTAGGTGGTTGTTCCTGTGTATTTGTAGTATTTAAGAGGTTTTAAAGTACTTCAAAGGTAATGATAGTTACAGTGTAATGCAGCTCTGCTACAGAAGCTGCTTCTTTCCACCATGGCATGAATGTAACCATCTGCATTTATTCTAAAAGTAACAAGCAGAAATGCTGCTCTAAGGATAGGGAAGATATCTGCAAAGTAGTAACCAAAACCTCTCACTGAATATCTTCTTTAAAAGTTAAAAAAAAGAAAATCCTAGAAGGCAGGAAAGTAAAAAGTAATTCATCTTGTTATAAAGATAGAACTGAAACTTGTACCTGCTATAAAGAAATGTTAATTTTCTGCACCTTCCCCCAGTCCAAACTTATTTGGGTTACTTGTTGCTCTTCTAGAACAACTAAATCGTATAGAAGAAGGCATGGACCAGATAAATAAGGACATGAGAGAAGCTGAGAAGACACTGACAGAGCTCAACAAATGTTGTGGGCTCTGTGTCTGTCCGTGTAACAGGTCAGTTATATTGGTACTTGGGTCTGGAGTTCTAGAATATTCCCAATACCTACTGTACCAGGAGATGTTAACTCATGAAAGAGCTAATTAAAAAATGCTGAATCTCTACCAAAGTTGTTTTGTTTTGTAGAGCTGCATCCTTTTAAAATTGTATGAGAGTAACTGGAGCTTCCTTGTCTCTAACCATACATTGTGCCCCTTTTACTGTAGATATAGCTGCTATGTAACATCCTGCACAGTTGTGTCCTAATCTCTTTAAGGCTTCTATTTAGTAGAAGACTATCCATGTCCATGCAGATGAGACCAAATTAGACTGCAAATACCTGTATATAAATGCTTGTCCGTTAGAAATTTGATTCCAAAAATCTTTTTTTCACAACAGTACTTTTGTACTAATTTAAAAGCAACACAACTTATGTTTTGGAGAAGGAAATTAGTATTAGTTCTCCAAGTATTTGAAAAATATCCATACTTTAGGGATGGTGAAGAGAACAGAGCAAACACTGGTGTTAAAGCTTTAATCTTCCCTGGTGACTACATAGATTCTTGCAGACCTGCTTAACAGTACCTTTAGAACATCACTGTTATGGCTGCCATATCTAAGTCAGTTGAGTAATGTTTAGTATGGCACTTGATTTGTACTTTTAAACAAGTTAACAGCCTGGACAATGTCAGAATTATTTTTGATGGTGTCCTAGCTTTATCTTTAAGCAGTAAAGTACCAAATTGTTTGTGTTAATTGAATGTGATTGTAGCCCTTCCAAATGAAGGAGGCATAATTTGAGTACGGTGACTCAAGTGAATTGTGTGTGCATTTGTTGGTTTTTGCTCTTTAGCATGAGCAAAACCAATTATCATTCAATGGAGAAGTAGCAGAAGTTTAGGTAAAAATTCCTTGGAGTAGCTGAGTCTACTTAACCAACAGAATAGTACTTTAAGAGTCATTTAGGATAGATGTGAATGTGAGTTCTAAGGCTGAAAGTCTTAGTGCTTTAGTCCCTTAAAAATGTAGATATCTTGATCTCTGCTTAGGTGTACTTACTGCTTTATATTAGTTGGCTCACGCTGATGGACTTTGAACGTTTTGACACACTCAGTCTTTGTTTACTGAGTAATTGGTAGTCTTAGTTCACTGAACCTAAGTAGCTTATTGACACTGAGCAAGCTCAGAATCTGGAAACTCTTGTAGCAATCCAAGTACACAGATAATGAGAACAGAAATAGTTGTGTACCAAACTGGACAGTAATTTACAGAAGAAAATTGGTTAAGTAGAGGACAGCAAAGGAGAAAGAGTGAATGTCTTTCATATATCTACTGGTACACCAGCCCTTTTATCAATGTCAGATTTATCAACCACAGCTCCACAGCTTTTCATATTTTTCATAAAAACATAAAGCTAAATAAGCCAAATCAGAACACTTGCTGAATCATTGGGGTTTTTTTTAATTTCTCCTAGGTTTAGGTTATTTATAAAAGCTCTGTGAAAACACAAAATACTGGCACTTCTGTTACATGATCTATGTACTAATAACAATTTACCTTTTTTGTTGATCTTTACTACTCTCTTCTCCATTCTCTTCTAACACTGATGCTTGCTTTCTAAAAATGAAGACTAGGATAAGAAGCTGTATTCACTTAAACTGGTGAAAGTGGATTTTAGGACAAGGTCAGTGTTAGTAGTGCAGATGCCTATTTAACTAGCTGTCTGAAGTGGTGTTTCTATTGCATTTGTGCTTGCATGTGCATGATGTCTGTCTGCATGCAGTTCTCCTTGTGACTGTGATGTTTTGTAATACTGACGTGAATAGAAAATGTCCATTCTACTGAGGGTATTATTACCTGTGGAAATGGTGGCCAGCTGCTTGAGCCATTGCTGGTTTGACAGGTTGTGTAAATTGCCTTAGTTTTGTAGAAATGAAATTTGAGAAATGTGAATGTATAGTAATTTGAAAAACAGCACTTGAAAATGGATGGTGAGAAGTTTTCTTCTTAACTGTGCTTACTTTGAACAATAATTCTTTTTCTGGCTGTCTACTTCACAGGTACAACTAGTCTTCAGGTCTTTTTTTGTTAATGAAGTCCTCACACTTGCCTCTGGCACCTAAGACTTTGCTTCTCCAGAAGCAAATCATACGAAGATCTCTTTCGGTTAAGGCTTTAAAATACAACACTCAATCTAGTTGCAGTAAACTTAGAGCTCTTTAGGCCTGTATATGTACAAGGAGCTAGACTTGACTAGTTTAGGTTTCTTCAGGGTTTTGTTGGGTCCAACATCTCCATTATGAACTGAGAAATGTTTCTGTTTTTTCCCCTCATTATATTCATTCTAGATTACTTCTAGACCTATGAAACATAATTTCCCATATTGAGTACATAAACACCATTAGAATGAGGGGGAATATTTGTTCATTGCACTTAATTTCACAACTCTTCAAACATATAACGTCCAAATTACTGAAAGGCACCATATCTCTAGAAATTGACTGCCTGTGATTGCAAAGTTAGATGTACTGGGAGACACAGACTTCCTTTCACAGGTGTCTAAAGAAGCAGAAAAATGGCAGTGTCTGGATTGTCTAGCTTAAACCTGAAAATACCACAAAACAAGGCGAACATGAGAATATTCTCAAAATAAGTTCTTTAGGATTCATGAGAAAAGACCCCAGTTTAGATAAGTTTTTGTTAGATTTTTCTTCCCCTCTTACTTTTGTGGCTCTGTGATTCTTGAGATTGCTTTGTGTCAGTTTGCTTTCTTTATTGTTTTTTTTTTCTCTTGTGAATTATATGGAAAAAGCATAATGGTAAGTTGGTTTATTGATTTAATGGAGTTAGTACAATTGAATTGCAGAATAAAAGAGCTACTTAAACATGGTTACTGTTAGTTCATAATCAATATTAACATGAGAAGCATTAATTTTTTCCGTTGCCAAGTAATTTTTTTTTAATGTTTGATAAAAACAGTAGCAACTAATTTACTTGCATAGTATAGGTATTTGTTTGAGGAAGTTTTTGCATTCATCCTCATTTCTTCCTGAAAGGTAACTAATCTGGACTCTAGATTAATTCCTGTTGTAAGTGCAACTCTGTTTTATGACAGGGTAAGCTTTCCTGTGACTGTCATAAGCTTCTGTCCTCTGGTAAAATATTGCTTTGAGCAAATTACTGGTTTTGTATTAAAGCTTAAGACCAAAGTAATCATTGTCCTTAGAGTAACTCAGTTGTGTTTGTACTATCAAGATACAAGACATTATTATATAGACAAAGTTTTATCTGTACAAAATTTAATCTCTTTTGGGCACAAGATAAATGTTTCAGAAAATTCTAGATTAATACTGAATTTCAGTCAGGAAGCCATATTTCTGATGTAGTGGTTCAGATTTTTTATTTTTATGGCATAGGACAAAGAACTTTGAGGCCAGCAAAGCATACAGAGCAACGTGGGGAGATGGAACGGAGAACTCAGCAGATCATGTGATATCCATGCAACCAAGAAGTTTAAATCGGCAGCAGCCTCAGACTTCTGGAGGACCAAGTGGTGGATATATTACAAGGTATTCTTGCTTGTATTAATCAATCTCAAATGCTCAAATCCTATTACTAGTTGTCAGCTTCTTTTGGATGTGTTTTAGGTCAAGTTGCTAAATAGAAGATTTTTTACTGTTGTTTGGAGGAATTGTGGAGATGGCACATACCTACACCTTCAGTATTGTAGTGCTCATCTTATGCTTCTATTTTTTTTTACATAGTGGTGATAGTGTCAGTCTGTTTCTGGATGTGAGAACTATAAGGCTTAGTACTCAGTTATTGAGGTGACTGTTGAAAATATCAAGGCCTATTACTGTCATAAAGTATATTTGAGAGAAACTCATGTCTTAAACTTCTGGTGACTATTTTTATTTTTCAGGCTATTTTTGTAGTAGTGGCTAACTTAGCACTTTTTTTTGGTGAATGCTTGCTTGAAATACAAGGGGTTTTAAAAGGGGGAAAACATACCTTGGTTTTAATGCATAGTGCAATAGAGTAAATCTGGGCTAGATAAAAGCAAGTTCTTGATTCTTGAAACATTGTCTTAATTATTTGAACAGGATAACCAATGATGCCAGAGAAGATGAAATGGATGAAAATCTTGCTCAAGTTGGAAACATTCTTGGGAATTTGAAAAACATGGCTTTGGATATGGGCAATGAGATTGATGCCCAGAATAAGCAAATAGACCGGATAAATGTAAAGGTAGGTGTCAAAGGTGTTCTCTGCTTTCAATTCAGAGGCTGTAACTGAGAGGTTATTAGGAATGTGCTCACTCTATTTGCAGCAAATATGTGGTAAGATTATGCCATCCTCTAGGTTGCAGTGATTTGAACAAGAGATATACCTTGATATATATAGGGTATATTGCTTAAAATTCAAATGCTTGAGTGTCAGGAAACCTAAATACACAGCACCAACTACTACTTACTCTGAAAAACTAATAAACTTCATGGGATCAAAAGTACAAACATTTACTGGGGGGACTGTTGCTTGAAGGAAATTTTTTTTTTTCTCATGGTAGGGAATAGGTGTTTTTAGCAATAGCAAGGCTCTTCTGGAACTCTTAAAAAGTCACTATAATGAATGTAAAGTAAAACACAAGTAATTAATTTCCCTAATTCTTGTGGACTAATTAATATGGGAGCTTTGGGGAGACTTTGAAATAATGGAGTTTGTAGGTGCACAGGAAAATGGTCTGCATGTGAAGTTAGCCATAGTAACTTCTTTTTTTTATATATAATTTTATTACATAAATCTTAGCTTCTCCAAACAGATTAAGCATATATGTTTTGGGGAGGTTTCTTTCAAAAGGCAGCTTAATGAGAATGCTAAGTCTATTTTAGAAATGCCCATATTCTGAAATGAGTAGAAGTTTTTTTATAGGCATCCTGTTTGAGAAAGGAAGCAAAGCCTTTAATGAATAGTGTGTATTAAAGATTTCAAAAAGTAATGAGCACCAATTACTGTGAAGTTATAGTATTAAGACAAAACGGGAATTTAAAAATCTCACTAAAATGTGCAGTAGAGTTAAAAGCAAGAAGAACAGAATTCCTCTAGTTTGACAAAAATGCTGGTTGCACCTGTGTCAGCATCTCAATTTTGTCTAATAATTAAGGGATTGTGGTATCGATAAAGCAAATCAACATGATTATATGGAGGATACCTTAACTGTTCCCTGAAACTGCTCAACTGTTTACCATGTTAAAGTCAGACAGTTTAAAGTACTAGAAAATTTCTTGGAGTTTAAAGTGAGGTGTGAAATTCTTATAACTTACAAAGCAGACTGAAAACTGCCTGGTCCAATAAACTGCAAGTGGGAATTAATCTTTTTAGTAACAATGTTTCTAGTAGATTCAAGCATCTGTTTTGGCCTGATGCTCTTTTGGTTTAGTGATTTGAATAAATCTTGCTGGTCAAGTCTTACTAATTATTAAAATACGGTGTATATAAGTTAGAATTGCTTTGCAAACCAGAATGAAAATGAAAGTGCAATTCCTGGCTTTGAGACTGGCAACTTGTCTCAGGATATTTTAATTAATCCTTTTATGTTGATAACTTCTTAAATCTAGTGAACATTATGGAAAGCAAACCAAATGTTGTCTGTAAATCTCCAAACGACAGTATCATGTAAAGAAACAAAGAGTAGTATTAAGCTCAACTTCAGAATAGAATTGATACTTTTATTTTTTTAAAAATTCTGACTCACTTGGGAAATAGACTTGACTGGGTGACTTTTGGTAGCATTATGCAGGACTCCTAGTCTGAATAAACCCATAATGGAACTTACATTACTGGATTTTTCTTGGAAGAAGATCTAATAACTAGATTAGTGTTTCCAAAGCGTTGCTAACAGATGAGAGTCTCCCTTTTCTATAGTAGGAGGGAAGGACTTGAACTGCAAGTGTGCTCTGCCCAACCCATTGCAGGACAAAGGTGTGAAATGGCTAATACTTGGCACAGGTTGAGCTTCTTAGGAGTTCCACTCAGGGTGAGGGCAGAGGCTGGTTACACTTCTGCACATTCCCTGCAGCACACTGCATAACTGGGGAATTAATTATAAACTCCTTATCATACCTTTCAGTAAAACTATATTTTGACACTTGTTCAACCTAGATACCCTGACCTGACTTTTGATGCTTTATTTATATGCTTAAATTAAACAATAATAAAATCTAAAGCTTGTTCTTACAAATGCCATATTGTTACAGCACTAGGACATTGGAGGGGATGTGAATTAAAACTATGGATTTGCACTAAGAAAAAAAAAAAAATCTGACTTCATGCCCATAGGCCCAGTTTTGACTATCACTTCTAGTTCAGAGCATCCTTGTTGCTCTGTAGAGGTCCTTAAAATGTCTAAATACTGGGAGAGAATTTTCATACTGTTGTTTTCTTAACATGCTTCCTGACCAGCTGAGGCAAGCTGCTGTGTTTTGAAAGTCAGCTAAGGAGTAAAACCTTTTTCTCTAGGTTGTTTCTGCCAAAATTGACAGCATGTGCTGTCTAGGGGAAAGAAAATTACTTCCAGCATAAAGAAGTTACTCCCCTTCTCTTTACCACAACAATAATATCTTGCGATTCAGAAGTTCATATCAGTTTGAATTTTTTAATTGCTTTGCATCAAGTCTGCAAATGACCTATGCATTTCTCTCTTCCAGGCTGATACAAACAGGGAACGCATTGAGCAAGCGAACATCAGAGCCAAGAAACTAATTGAAAATTAAAGCCTGCTGTCATTGTTCATTGACAGTCTCTCCAGCTGCAAGCCACCATATTCATGGATCTGTGAAACTTCTATTCTGAAATAAGAGGGGCTGGGATAAATGAAGCAGTACCCCTTCTGTAGGGATTAGTTTTCTTTTATTGCTTCATGTAAACATGGCCTTGACTCCAAGAAAGCAACCAACTTCCTTCTACTCATCTGCCTTCACTTTCTTTAAACTGCTCAGGGCTAAAAGTGTTAGGGCTTTGAGAATCTTCTTGCATGTTTTATTCCCCTTTCCAATTTATTTTTATTATTTTTTATTTTATTTTTCTGCACCGAAAATTCAGTCCTTTATTTAAATTGAACGAGCAGGGTAACCTGACTTCACAGTTGTGGAAAGTTGGAGAGGGCACTTTGCACTGTTTGAAATACCTCATAAATTGAGTGTCTTCACTAAAATAGGGAATAGGTGAACATTGTCTGATTTGTATCTCTAGCATCTAACCATAGTTTTACAGTCAAACCACACAATTGGTTTGGAATTGAATTTGTGAATTGAAGAGGCCCATTACTTACAGCTTGTGGGTTGAGGGCTTTAAAACACTTCCTAACCACACAAACTTTAAGGTAGTGGTAACCAGAGGGGTATAAGGTTTCCATTTCTTGACTGTAAAATTGACATTGGTTTGGAGGCCATGACTAATCATGCAGCGTTGTTCTGATAATATTTGTTGTGTGTGTGTATACATCTGATCTAAATCCCATGCACACAAGTAGAAGACAAAACTGTATCCCCAAGGTATTTACTTGATAGAAAATTTTACACCCCTTATCTAAAAGTTAACTTCTGTTTGAATGATGCATCTGAACTGGAAGAAACTGAATACAAAAGCAGTTTGCTTGCTTCCCATATCTTATTTTCTTGTGGCCAGTTTTCACTGGAGTTCAGTTAATGCCTTTCTCCAGTGCAAAATAATGATTGAGATCTGGTGTGGAGTTTGCTCTCAGCAGTGCCTTTGGGGGTGCTTCTTAAAACTACCAAAACCAGAGAAGCTTATTGTGAAACATTTTGTCACAAGTCTGAAGGAAGCAGTAGTTATTTAGCAATTGTATGCTAGTTCTAAATAAACTAGTTCTAAATAGATTCCTGGCTGGCTTATTATTGCAGACTTTGGGACTGGCAATTGGAAACACCACATATCCAAGTTGCTTGCAAATAAAATGGCCTTGCTCTGTTGCAGAATAGAGGCATTTCTGACCAGGTGAGGTAAAGCACTCTCGCGTGAAGAAAAATAGTTTTACTGTAATATAAAAAGATTTTCTTGAAATCTTGATAATTAAATTGCAAGTGACTTAGATTATTGTAATTCCACCCAGCAATATATTATGCCTGTCTTCAGATTGAAAATTATATTTTGGACTAACCTGTTATACTCAGTGTTGGATGGCAGAAATCTTCAAACCAAATTGATAGGAGGAATAATTAAAACTGATAGCATTACGGGGTGCTTTCTGAAGGACAGTCCACAAATACTCTGTAGCCACTAATACTGAACCCCAGAGTCAGAGATGACACTAATCCACCGAAATACAAGACAGTGTTTGTTAAGTGTTCTGTTTTCTTTTTAGTAGAAATACAGCCAGTGTTACTAGTATATTTTCAGTTGGCTCCCAGGACAACTTGATATTTAAAAAAAAAAAGAACCAAAACCAAGAATCACACGCACAAAAATCCACAATAACCCACCAAACAAAGACCCAACCAAACAAAAAAACCCAAACTACTGACCAAAGGATGGGGCAGCTGCATGGAAAAATAGGCCAGTGGCAGTTTGCCTTTTGTGAATACGGTAAAGTCATTTTTAGGGGACTAGATACTCGAGTAGTGTGGGTTGGCTCCTCTCTAGCTTCCGGTAATTGTTGGAATGCTAATGTATTTCAAAAGCTCACTAGCTACCCAATCAGTGAATGAAGATTGTGCTTAAAAATGCAAGTAGCAAAGAAGTACTTTTAAAAACATAGTGTGGTAAACTTTGAACAGCCACCTGCATAGGGGCTTTGTATGCCATTTTTTTTTTTTCTTAGAAACTTCAGAGTAACTTAAGGAATATTTGCTGCTAGTTGTAAAAGCAAAGTATATGTTATTTAATTATGATTGTCTCCTGGAACAGAAGAGTGACGTGGTTACCTTATTCTACTTACACAGTGCAAGCCTGCTCTGTAGCATTTGGACATTCCAAACATTGGAATGTTTTTCTCCCTTGCCATTGAAAGTCCTTGTTCTTGACTTGCCTGAGCTCTAACAATAAATGAGCATGTTGGCTGATAAAATGCTGTGATTGGTATATCAAAATTGTACTGTTGCAGTGATTACTACACAAGGAAATAATTTCTGAGACTCTTTAGTATTATAAGAGTATCAATACAATTTTCTGATGCAGCAAGAGCCAAATCTGCGAGGGAATTGGTGCCTTTATGTTAGTCAAAAACAGTTTTCTTCTTGGATGTCTTACTGTTGTCTATAGAATAGATGCTTAATTTCCATATCTATGGTATGAAATCGACACTTGTACATCTTTGTATGTCTGAATGCTATTAAGAATGAAGGTTTACAGTTTCTGCTTTTGATTGTTAAACTATATATTGTGCACAAAAATACATACTTTTATAACTGAATGTGTTTTAAAACTCCTTTCTCTTAGAAATGTCTTTGTTTAGTTTCCTGTCCTTGAAAAACTTGGCAGAACTAGTTGTTACTATGCAACTAGGAAGTTCCTCTTCTATTTTTATTTCACAGAAATCCCAATGCTAAGAAAAGAATGGGTGTGGTTTGGACAAGAGGAGTACTGTGGTCTTTATCACTCTAATTTTGATCTCCACCTTATTAGCATCTCTTAAATTCAGACAGTGAACTGTGTCCATCTCTTCTTTGAAATACCATGACTTACATGGGAGTGTACTTGAGGATGATAAAGGAATGAAGTAAAATAACTTCAAAACTTTCTAGTTAAGTGTTGGTAACAGATGCCTAGCAAATAACTAGTCCAGTAGATGTAAGCTAGTCATTTAGCCTGCTGCAAATGCAATTTCATTTGTGAGGCATTCAAATTGTATTTTTGCTCATACCAGAACCTCAGATTCCCAGAACACTCTTAAGGGAGAGCAGGTATGGGGAGGAACTTTTGTTGACTTGCAACAGTTCTGAGCTACAAGAGACTATCATACCTAGGAACAGCTTGGAAGAAGTGCTTCTAATGTACTATCTAATACACTAGGAAACTTTCCAGTAACTAGGAAAAGAAACTAGGGACAGCCTGCTTACATGATTATTATGAGGAGGCAGCACATGTCCCATCGGTACACTTAAAGGACAATAATTGGTAAATTCAAGCTAGTCTACTTCTTGATAAAAGACACCTTTTTAGCACAGCAGTAACTGTACTATGAACTGCAGCCCATGCTGCTTGTACAGCTACTTGCAGAACTCACCTCTGTGAAGGCAACATGGTGAAACAATTCATGTTCACACCACAATGACTGGCAGTTGCTAATTGACCTTTGCTGCACTTGAAGCAATGCAGTGTCTAAATGCTGGTGGAAAAGATGGATGAAATGTGTGTCATACTGAAATGGAACTTTGGAGAGCAAGTGCTATAGGTCTGAAACAAAATACACAAATTATTTATATTGTTAACTAGGGTAATGTTCTACCTCAGTAACTCCAAAATTAAAAAGCTGCAAGCATAGTTGTGCACAGAAAGAAGTTTGGTTTATAGCTTCACTTGTTGCAGGGTGGGGGTGATGAGAAGGGAAAACAAGTCCCAGTATAAAACTACTAATAGGTTAGAGAGCTGAAATGTCTAGAACAGCATTCTACTGTGTGACTTAGTCACAGTTCATTGCTGTGAGTTAAAACAGGCAAGGGCTTTGGCCAGTTATTTTTTCCTTGCAACAGAAATAAGTCTTCCTCTGTTCTGGAACAATTTTAGTTAATTAGGACTACCTCAGTTCCATCAGTATTTTACATGGTGCTTTCTCCATCTTGCTCTACAAGAGCTTTGATAGCTGTTGTAACTCCAAGGCAGTAAAGGAGCCTAACAATGAGCAATTGAAAGGTTTCTAGATATACTAGTGATCACAAAAAAAATGTTGACTTGCTTAAATATTTCCCACAATAGTAAGATCTTTTAATAGCAATGCTAACTCCATAGTTATCAATGGTTCTGCTCTACATTCTCTTCTTACATGTTGAAAAGAACCCTGATAAACATGTTGAATGAGAGAAGCAGCATCTCTTAGCACAGATACTTTCAGTTAAAAAATTGTAAAACCAAAATGCCACCACAGCACAGTATTACTAAGTGTGTGCATATTGATGACAGACCACTGCTTTGGTAAATGCAAAGGGGGAATCTGCTAACTGCTAATCTGTTCTGTTGATGTCTCATGCACAGCAAAGCTCTAGGAAAAAAAAGCTAGTACTTCAAATGGGATTTAGGTATCAAGTAGAAGGAGCTAAAATTTAAAATAAGTGTGGAGGCTTTATTCAATTTGCGTGTTCTAATCTGTGGAATCTATTAGTATGAAGTTGAATTGATTTCTGACTATACAGAGCCTTGCATTATGGTAATACATAAGGGTTCTTAAAGCACTTTCCTGGTTATGTCTTGCAAAACAGAGTAGTCTCATAAACATTGTCAGCTGTCAGCTACTTTTGTCAAGAAGCTAGTAGGTTTTTTATGAAATAACAGCTGGAATGGGGATTCTTAAGTACAACTGGTTCCCTGTTAAATGATGAATTGCATCCATCCTTTGAATGAGGAGGTGATGTCCCCTAAAACATTCTTCTTCTAGGTATTTCTATGTAAGAATGGAAATAAGATGGCAATAGGGTCAGGGAAATAAACACCTATCTGAGCATCTCACAAAAGAACCACTTATTGCTAATTATAATTGTAGGTGTAATGTTGAAGTGTAGCTGTTACCAACAAATGACAAACTCAAGTAGCTAAGTGAGGGCTTTCAGTGACATCATAGTACTTCTTAATAAAATGACAGCAGTTACACCAAATAAACTTGAACTGATTTTTTGAAAATAATTTACTAAAATATACAAGTACATTTTCCTTTTCAGTATAAGTTACATAATTGCATACAGTTTTAGCTCTTTCTGGGTGCTTTTGGTAATAAGGCAGCAGCGGGCTGACAACTAAAACCTTCAGCATTGCTCTGTACACAAGGAGTCAGTGCAAGGATATATTTTCTAGCAATATACATTTTTACTGAATACACTGAAAATGAACCTAATTTTTATTTGATACAGCTCTAGCAAAAGTGGACTGTAGTGCAAATCTTGCTTATGGGAAAAGAAAGCATGTAGAATAAAATATAAATTAAGATGCTCAAACCACAATTTGTTTACTGGAAGCTGTTAATAAAACATTTAACTTAACCCAACTATTTGTGCTTCATTAAAAAAAAAAGAAACACAAGTTATAAACTAAAACCTTATTTGTAAAAGTTCTTTTCTGCAGAACAGTGCTTACAGCAAGACATACAGTGCTTTGGTGGTAGAACTTCCATGTGCTATCACGGAAAAATGTTTCCAGAAGAAATAATCCTCTTACAAATCAACAGCCAGCTTCCTGACAAAAGGGAACTGGCAACTTTGAAATGCTTGTTCCCTTTCTCTGTGAAAGAACAAGCCCTGACAAAGGAGAACATGTACTGTGTTAAAAGCTATTGTGGCACAAAAATCAAAACTGGCCCCTGGGCAGGTTCATCAGTTCAATACCTATATTCTCTAGTTCAAGTTTATTCAATGTGGTCTTAACAGGCTGTTTGAGACTACTAGAAGAGGAGTACTCTGATCATTTCCTTCATCAGTCTTGGTTCAAGTCAGTGAGGCAGATGCTTCTCGTCTAAGTCTTCTTACTGATAATATACAAGGTCAGAACAGTGATCATGCAAACTTCTTCTTTGTAGCTGTAAATCGTTCCATGTACTACAAAGAAAACAAAAAAAATCAAAGATTTTTTTGAGATATTAATAGAGGATTCAATACTACTAAAAGCAGCTGAGCTTCTGCTCTCAAACTCAAAAACATTCTGCATCTAAAGCATATTTTTACATCCCAGGCATAACTATTAGAGCTTTAATTTCAAACAAAGACACCCTCAAAACATTTCTGGCATTTGCTGCAATTCAGATTAATGGTCAAATCTCTAGTGTTAAGGATGAACTAATATTAAATACTTAACGAATGCTGTATAATTTGAAGCATTTTTTTGTCACATCAAAGCGAAGACACGCTTGTCATTATTAGCTACCCTTCAAAAGATGCTGATGAAAGAACACTGACCCTGAATCCTACAAGGAGGTTATCTTTGAAGAACTCCTGGAGCTGTTTTCAGGTTAGCTATGAATCCAGTAGCAATGACACCACCAATGGACTATTAAGTGCTTTTATTCACTGGCATAAATGCTTAGTATTCTGAGTAAGGACTTCACCAGGAGTTTCTTAAAAAAAAAGATGAAAACCCCAAAACAAAATAAAACACAAACCTTGTCATAACCATCCAGTTCTCTGAGTTTCTTGATTTCAAAAAGGTTGCCTTCTACTGCAAGCAGTGAGATCTGGGAATCACTGAGGATACTCTGAGGCAGCATGCTGAGTTCTAGACAGTTTTCTTCTAAACGCAAGACTTTGAGGCGTGGACAGTGGGAGATCTGCACTGAGATCTGGGAAATCTTGTGGAAATAAAAAGAAAAGAGAAATGGGATTAAAATGGTAGTGATCAATGATTATTAAGTGATCTGACTTATACAGAACAACTACCATATTGTAAATATAAACTACATTAACAGCAAGTACTTAGAAACAAAGCATAAGTAACAAATGATCAAAAATCAAAATCACTTTTTTTACTCCATGACGACAAGCAACCTACACATCTGTTTATCACATTCCTACTCAAGAACTGTTTAAATAATTTTCTGCATGACTAAATTCAGGATTTTTTAGTTAATCAAATCAGGCAGTTGGTTATGATTCCTCATTTGTGTTGTGCCCAGGAGATGTCTTTTAGCTATAAAGTTTTGATGGTCTCATCTTATGTTCCATGGCTATACTAAGTCCAAGATAAACAATGTCCTAAATCTACATTCCCAGAACATCTCGGTTACCAGACCTGATTCTGATTCAAATTGAGCTCAATAGCCTGCAGTTCTCCCACAGTGTCAGGGACATTTTGGATCTGGTTTTTTGAAAGATCCACCACATCCAAGTGGCGAAGACCAGAGAGTTGTGTAGGCACAGTCCGAAGCTGGTTTCCAGAAAGGCTCAGGGTTTTGAGAGCTGAAAGTTGTCCAAATGCAGCTGGTAGCTGCCTCAAGTGATTGCCATTCAAGTGTAGTGTTTCCAGTTTTTTCAGTTTACACAGCTCCTCAGGTAAAGCAGCTAGAGAAAAATAACAAAAAATGTATGACCCAAAAAGCAGTAAACATTCATACCCATTTAATTCAAATAAGCTTCTGCAGGGAGAACAGTGCTATATTAAGTAATTCCTCACTGAATTCCTCCCCAATTTCCAGTGAAGGCACAGATCCCTGCACAGAAACTTCAGCCCACAGACAACATGTGCCTTTTTAACTATTACCCATAAATGTATTAAAAATAATCTGCAGATAAGGCAGACCTTCAAATCACAGTCTGAAATCATTGTTTGGAAGATTTCAGCCTGTCAGTTATAGTCCTTACTAACATTCTGCCAGTGTGTTCTATGATACTTGAAGTACCTCAAAATTCACAGCTTCACCTTTGCTCTTTAAAAGTATTACTCAACTTATAGAAGTAAGTTAGGAGATAATGCATACTGTGTCATACCAGCACACAAACATCACCAGGTAAGGTCTGCTGACATTCATTCATCCCTCTTTCCACCTACACGTGTGTATAACCTCTAACACTCTTGAGCTGCACTACAGAGTCAACGAGGTTTGTAAATAATCTTTGTTTTTTCAAAAAAAGCAGAAAATACATACTTAATGCATAAACCCCCTAGTTTCTTCATTGTGAATAATGAAAACAGAAACAGTAACAACAGATGAATGGCCAGCAACATTGTCTACATGTCATCTTCATTATCTGTTCCCTAGGCAGATACAAAACCATCTGGCACTCTAAACCCTCATGTCAGGCCAAGTCACAGCACAAAACCTCTATGGGTTTAAGTACTCATGTCTCATTGTAAATTGATAAAACCCTAAGTGGCAACTAGTTTTGTAGAACTTATGATTTAGAAGATTTTATTCTGTACATGAATTCCAAAGATTTCAGTTTAGGTAACTAAACTCCCCATTTATATCTTGTGAGAGTGATTTTAAATACTAAAGTTTAGTTTTTCATAGAGAAAAGGAGTTATTATTTTAAAAATCAGTGGAGATGTTAATTAGCAGGCATACTCAGTTTGTTGTTGTTTAGAGCAAGGCTCTTCAAAAAGGAAAATTTTCCAATGAGAGGTGGCAAGAGCTCTATTTTGTTGTTCGACAAGTCTATTGTCCTTAAGTTGCTTGCTAGCTTCTGCAGATCTTCAGGAAACTATTGGGGGGAAAAAGATACAGCATTTAGAGTTGATACAAATTTGAATGTTCAAGTTATACAATTAAAATTTTAATTGTCTCACTCTTACATACTGTCATATGTATCACAATGTCCAATCACTACAGTGTGATTAGCAAATTTGTTTAACATATTCTTAAAAATATTTTTTCAACTGGGGAGGGGGAAAGGGAGTATAAAAAAAACCACTAACATCTAGAAGGAGTAGTTTTTCATCCAAATAAGTAAAATTAAAAACCTTACACTTTCATCCTCTTATGTGCTTCTCTTAAACATGCCTGTCATTAAAAATACTCTACAGCCAGTTAATAACTCTATATTTTAGCAGAGTATGATGTGAAAAGTTTTCTCCTGATGTGAAAAGTTTTCTCCTGCTTTCATTTTTAAATAATTATGTATACCATTTTCCTTATTCTTAATTACATCCTGTATCAGCTTGGTACTGAGTCTTGGTACTCAGGTGAATAAAAGAAAAACCTGACAATCACCATCAAGAAGTCCTGGTGAATAAGCCAGTAGTTTTGAACCTCCTTTGGCTTGACAGAGAAGAAGTGAAGGACAGTGAAAGAAGGTATGTTAGAAAAGGCTTGGAAAATTACAGCAATATAGAGTTATTTTTGGCTATCCTGTGAATTTTTTTTGACTTATGGTTACAGGACATTCTGTGGCATAAGTACCTAAATGTGACAAATTGTGGAGTATCTCTGTAAGTTGCAATACATTTATAAAATTTATATTGTCCCCCCAAAGTTTATAGCCATTTTCTGAAAGCACAGCATCATAATTAGTATTTATTGAATCTATATGCACTATAAAGCATAAGCTCATAAGCATACAAGTGCCCTGACAGATNCCGCTCCGGCAGCGCCCGCCCGGAACCGGACGCGTGTCAGCGCCGTTCCTGCCACGCCCGCCATGGCGGCGCCCAGGCGCTCCCGGTCCCTGCGGTACAGCGGGGTTTTGCCCGTGGCGGCCGCCAGGCCCAGCCCCAGCCCCAGCCCCGGGCCCCGCGGGGCGGGCCGGGGCCCCCCCCACCGCCGCGCCCCGCNACAGATAAATCCTCAATCAGAAGACAAGGCAAGCAAAAATGGAAAAAAATAAATAAATCTTGAAATATTTTCCATGATTACTTATAAGAAATACACGTATGCAAGTGCATTACAACAAGTGGGAATTTCTTCCCGGAAGTGTCAATCATACACACAAACAGCCATGTTATTACCTCTGTAAGTCCTTTTCCTGTCAGCTGAAACACACCAGTTTTCTGTGCTGTCTCCAGGTGGGCTTTTAGTGCACTATTTCCCATCCTAACAGTTCTCTGTCAAGCACAGGGAGCCCGAGTGATGGTGTCAGCCAGTTTTACTCTGTGCTAGAGAACTGCAGTCCAAAGTCCCTGTGATAAAGCAAACGTAAAGTCAATTTATGTGCACTGTCCCCAACACTACAAGCATTCTGACACACCGAACAATCCCACTGCTGTGTTTTCATTTCCCTCATAACTAAAACCTAGAAGTTAAGGTTTACCAAGGTTTACCGAGACTATGGTGTCTTTCTCACAGCAGTTTGATTACCGAAACTATGCAATAAACACAGAACTAAGTGGGAAAACTGCACATTTTCTATATTTTGCTTCTTTCGAGGCGCCGCAGCATAAGGAGATTCTCCACGGAGACGGGCCGTGATATCTGTGCCATCTACCAGCGCTGGCCTGCCGACAGTGCTACTGTTTTATTTGCTTTTTTTGAGACCTTAACTCTGTTCAGAGAACTGACTCCTATTAGCCGTGCCTATTAGCAGACACACGACACCCACCTCGGTAACCCCAGCGGGGTTTAATCCCAGGGCGCACGGGTCACAGGGATTAGTGCCGGGCGGTGGGGAATGAAGCCCGGGGACAGCACGTAAGCAGCCGCCACAGGCGCTGCGCTCCGCGCCGCCGCGGCCAGGGGCGAGGCCAGCGCTGACCCGCGCAGGCCGCGCTCCGCCCGCCC
>VXBI01001826.1:397586-443682 GCA_013397375.1 Toxostoma redivivum | reverse complement strand
CGGGGAGAGCGATGAGGAGCAGGGCGGCGACGCGCCCTGGCCCTCGCAGCCCGGGGAGCGCTCGGCGGTGGCCGCGCTGCTGGAGCGCTGCGTGGCGGCGGGCGCCGTGAGCCAGGTACCGGCAGGGACAGCGGGGACAGCGGCCCGAGCAGCGTGACTGCCGCCTGCTTCTCGTGAGTGGGCTGTGCCGCGGAGCGCGGGAGAGCAGCTGCTTTGAAAGCCATTATCGAGCATTTGCTCGCTGCGTTCTTGCTGCTGACTGCGTTTTTTTCTGTTGTCTTACCTTCTAAGGAGACCTTGGATTTGACTTGCAGAGGAAAGCCATGCTTTGCGAAATTCTCAGAGATGGAAGAAATAGTAAACATGGAAGCTGAAATCAATGAGGTACAGCCTTTACTATTGTCATTGTACACTCAGTACTTCGATACGTGGAGGTAATACAGAGCCTGGATTAAATATCAGACTGCCAAGTGTTTTTTTCATGTTTTGAGGGGTTTGTTAGCAGTTCAGTTGTTTAACAGTTGGCACTTTTTTCCCCAGTGGACTGAGTTGTCATAAGGAAAAAAAAACTATGAAACAAAAGTTTAAGGTATAAGTAGAAGGATTCAGCAGGCTGCACCTTTGACTGAAGTGTTACCTGAATTTTCTTGAAGAAACTGGACAATAAAGAAGAATTTGTAGTTGACTTCAGTACACAAAAATGTGTCTCTTTCTAGGCAATTCTGTTGGTTAGCAGGCAATAACCTCAGACATTTCATCCTGCCTTAATCAGCTATTGTCTTGTATTTTGTAATATTGGTTTAGACACTTTATAGACTGCAAAACTGCTTTCTAAGAGATGTAAGAGAGACATAGGTTTGAAGGGTAGACTATTCAGTGAAGGAATTGGCAGGAGAAGAGCACTGGACACAGCAGAAGGATGGGATACCATCCAGAGGGACTGGACAAGCTTGAGAAGTAGGCTCACAAGAACCTCATGAGGCTCAAAAAGACCACGTGTGGGGTCCTGCACCTGGGTCAGGGCAATCCCAGACCTGAGTACAGACAGGGAGAACAGCACTGTGGAGAAGGACTTGGGGTTTCTTGTGGATGAAAAGTTGGACACGACCTGGCAATGTGCAGTCACAGCCCAGAAAACCAACCACATCCTGGACTGCATCCAAAGCAGCATGGCCAGCAGAGTAAGGGAGGGGGATTCTCCTCTTCTGCCCTTGTGAGACCCCACCTGGAGTGCTGTGTCCAGGTCTGGGATCCTCAGGACAGGAAAGAAGTGAACCTGTTCCAGAGGAGGGCCATGAAGATGATCCAAGGGCTGGAACACCTCTCCTACAAAAACAGACTGAGAGAGCAGGGATTGTTCAGCAGCCATCCAGTACTTAAAGGGGGCTTAAGAAAAGGGGGAGAGTGACTTTTCCCACAAGCAGATAATGCTAGGACAAGGGGGAGTGGTTTTAAACTAACAGAAAAGAAATTAGGTTAGGTTAGATTAGATTAGATTAGGTATTAGGAAAAAATTCTTTACAGTGAGGGTGGTGAGACACTGGAACAGGTTGCCAAGAGAACTTGTGGATGCCCCATCCCTGAAAGTGTTCAGGGCCAAGTTACAGGGTCTCTGACTCTGAGCAACCTGGTCTAGTGGGTGATATCCCTGCCTATTGGCAGGAGATTGGAACAAGATGATTTTAAGGGCCCCCTTTCAACCCAAGCCATTCTATCATAAATTCTGTGGTTTAGGAATGAGTTGCAGGATCTGTCTTTTCCAGCACAAATCTCCAAGTATTTTAGGTAGGTCTTTTTAAACAGTCTTTCTCTTTTTGACCAAAAAAGCCTCACCTAGTAGTTGAAACTCTCCAGAGAGCAGGGTAACATGTTCTTGTGCTAATGCTTGCTCTCTTTCACACACATGCTCTCCCTATGCTGCCACTTTTTCCCTTTCTACTTCCTCCTCCACTCCAAGAGAGTCAACAATGTCTGGATAAGCATGTTAAAAATGCATTTTCACCTGATGTTATTATTGTAGATAAAACTGAAAATTGAAATGATGCAGTTGGAGAATGAGACAGCAGACATTACTCACCATTTTTACTTAGGTAAGTGCAGTTGTACCGTAGAAAAACCAAGAGTCTTAAATTAGCAGCAGATTAATGTTTCATCTGAGTAGATGACACTTCTAGAAGTTACAGCAGCAGTCATCTCTGAAAAACTTGTTAGAGGTGGTAGGTGTTTTATTAACACCTAAAGCATGTTTCCATACTCTTTGAACTTCCACTCTCTACTGTCTCATAGAAGCTCTGTGTGCAACTCAGTCTCCCAAACAATGTGGGAGGTGTGGTCAGCTCCCCGGGGTCAGTGGATCATCAGTTCTGAGATCATCAGTAACCATTGGCTGCTCTGCTTCTTTTTCAGAAACTCAGTGTATTTCTGTTGCATCTCTATCCTCCTAAACTTACTACATTTTTAATTTAGCACTTGGGGAGCATGTGCATTGATTTCTTTATTATTGCACACTTTGTCCACAATGATCTTATGTGTGCTTAAAAACATTCTAGCTTGCTACTGTTGTGCTGGACTTGTGAAATCTGTTGTGATACTTCAGTGCTAGTATAGGTATAGTTGACTTCATCTAGAAGAGAATTTACTTAAAACTGTAGATAATGTAATTACAATTTTATCTATCTCTAAAAAGTAGATATTGTGACTTTGAGTGCACGCTGATACTAAATCATATATGCTCCAAGAAAAGCCATTCTGATTAATGTCTCTTGAATGTAAGCTGTCCACTGTAATAGATCAGTATTTTCCTTTCTGTCTTCAGGAGAAATTTTGCTCTTGTTTTAGCAGGATGATAGGTTCAACTTTGCAATTTTATTTTATAGGGAAAAAGTGTGAGATTTTGCAAGATATGAACAGGCACCTGGAAGCCATACTGAAAGAGAAGAGGGATCTCAGAAAGAGGTTGATCAAGCACAGATGTCAAGAAAGCCTGCCTATTGAGGCTACTTTCCACAAGTAGGCACACAGAAAATAATTTTTCTTGTTTGCATGAATCCCAATTAATTAGAACTAGCAGACAGTAAAAATCATATGTTTTCAATAATTTTTCCACTGATAAAAATAAGCATAAAAAATAGTAGCAGAACCTCAGGTAAAAGCTGGTAGTTTACTCATTGATAAATTCATAGAAAGGTAGTGATACATATTTTATGAATATTTACTAAGATTATTGGTCTTGTCTTTAGAAGTCTACAGAACAAGTTATGATGTATTGTTTTAAACAAATGTGCAACAGTGCTGGATTTGTTATGCTTCTCCCAAGCAGGAGTTGTTACTGTAGCACTGGGTGTCTTCCTTCCACTGTTTCTTGCTTAGAACTAAGCGTGATTGATTCCCAGACATGCACAGTGCAGGTTTTAAAAGTATACTCCTTCTTCTTACAGTCTAAAAATCCAGCTACTGAGGGAGTGGGTATTCACTTCTGTAATTCCTGCCCTACTTGTTGCTAGGAGTCATACAAGAAGTGTAATTGCAGAAAAATTAATTAAGTGGTTAGGAACTTGCATAAAGGTGGGAAAGGGGACTAAATAAAGCAGGGCAATGAAAAAAGGACTTATGGGTATTAAATTCTTGTTGTTTAGCACCACTTTTGAGCTCATTTTTGGTTGCAGGTGTATAGTAGAGTTGTTGACTGAGGCTGTGACTTTCATTGAGAAGCTTGAAAGCCATTTGCAGTCTGTGAGAAGCATCCCTCAGATACCACATATGATGAACAATATGGTGAGTAGTCAAAGAATTGAGCCAGCTGTCTTCTCCAGCATGAAAAATGCATTGCTGTTCGGTTGTTTAGGTTACTTCTATGTCCTGATAGACTGACAGAATTAGACTGACTAAATCCAACACTTTTTGTTTCAGGACACCACTTTGTCAAAAACAGAGGTGCTCATGATAGAATTGGAGGAGCTGACAGAGCAAATACTGAAATGGAAAGAACTGCAAAAGGAAGTATATTCTAACAATGTATGCAACACTGCTGACTTGGACTTTGGCTTATCTTTAATCTAAGAAATCACTTTGCTGGAATAGGATGACTACTCAAAGGACTACATTCTTAGGGCCTTCTGTGAAAACTGCAACATAGATGTCTTTTAATCCAACGGAGACTTTGTAGGTAGTTATAGTTCTGTTATTAAGTAGGTAGTTATAGTTCTGTTATTAAGTAACAGTTCTTCAACTATTTACTAAAAAAAGGGACAATGAGCTGTAGCTCATAGGAAGACAGAGTACTGAGAAGCCTGTTAAGGAGTT
Source organism: Toxostoma redivivum (assembly GCA_013397375.1). Taxonomy (NCBI): domain Eukaryota; kingdom Metazoa; phylum Chordata; class Aves; order Passeriformes; family Mimidae; genus Toxostoma; species Toxostoma redivivum. Next base: position 439,380 of record VXBI01001826.1, on the reverse strand, counting down.
CATTTTTGAAATAGTTGGATAGGAGTTCCTTGGAGCCTGTATCTTCAATGGAAAATTGTTTCGATATTTTTTTGCACTTGCTATAGTATCTTTATTCATTTTTGTAAGCATCTTGATAAAACACTGTATTTTGTATGTTGCCATAAAACTTTAATAAAAGTTTTCAAAAACTCAGTTTCTTGCTTTTAGTTTTGTTAAAAAATCCTATAATTAAAATTACAGAGCAAAGTCTTAGGTCCAAGCCTATGTTTCTATAGCAGTTCCAATCAAGAAATTAAATTAGTTTTAAGTTACAATTTATTATGACTGATGTGGTTTTGTGGGAAAGCAGGAAATTGACTTGGTGATACATGGCAGGTCTACTGATTTGCAAAACATGCTTCAATGATAGTGGTAAATATATTCTTCAGATTCTCTTTTTCTGTTGCTTGCCCGATTTTCTGTGTCCCATTTAGAATAAAACTCTTGTTCCATTAGTAAGATTGACAGTTTAGCAAAAGCATTGATTGTTCCAGTTTGTAACCCATGAAGAGATGGGTTGGTACAATGTCAGTGGCAGGACATCTGTGAACAAGGATAGTTGGTTGACTTTGGAGGGTGCCCAGTTTTGTATTCACGATATGGAGTAGACTGAAGTGGTGCAGATTTATTCCTTTCTACCATTGTATCATTTGTTATGTGAACATCCACCTGTTGATTTCTGTTGCTGAAATGAGCATTTTGCTTTCACAAAGTAACCACTGGGTGGCCCAGTACCACAAAGTTCACAAGTTTATCTGATTATTATTGCATATAAACTTAAAGCAGAATTAAGGAAGAAATCTTTGGCTCTTTGTGGAGCACATTCTATTATGACTTACTTGTATTTGACTGATTTTATATTTGAACTTTTCTGATAATCTTATTTTAATCTTTGTAACCCTTCTGCAGAGTATGATGACAAGACATCCAATTTAACAATTATCTAGTATACCATGTAAGCTGTAACTGATGTTCCTCTGCTGTTGCTGAGAAAATTAAGAGGACAGAAACAATTTGAATTAGGTTTAAGCAGAATATCACTAGGTAGAATCTAAGAATATAATATCCCATTCTTCACTTGGGAAAACTTTGGAAATGTGGTACCTTTTTCATTTAGATATAACACTTCTGGAGTTTAAGGCAAGCTGTCTCATGAAAAGAACTATACTTAAAGTACAAAAAAACAGTTAAAATCAATTTAAACAGAAGTTGTTTAGAACAACATAGGACTTTAAAACTCTCATCTGATATTCAGATATAGCTCAGTTTATCACCTTTTGAAATGCAAAACCCGAAGTCCATTTAAAAAATTGCATTGGGAAATAGAATTGTCAAAACCAGACAGGATTTGCCTATTGAGCCTGGCATATTTATGCCAATGCTCCTTACTCTTGCATCTTCCTGGTAACATCAGTAGCTGACAGAGACAGTATCCTAAAAGAAATTTTAAAAAATCTCAGTGATTTTTATATTACTCTAAGTAAGAAACTTTTATCAAAGCGACAACTAGATAATGAGTTCAATTAAAGTCCTTTGGAAGTTTCAAAATTTTCTCTTGGATCATAAGTATGACATACACGAAGATGGGATGTTTCCAAAGGCAGTGAAAACACTTGAGACCTTTCCTTTAGCACTAATAGGGAAGGGGTGCTTGCCTTCCCTAAATTCCGGTGAAATTAACGTGGAGGGCTTACAGTGCTTGTCCCTAGTAAGCGCTTTAAGGGCAGCACCTTTAATCGGGCTGGCGGCATTGGACTCGGGTAAAACCCGCGCTGGTTTGCCGCGGGGCAAAAGAGAATTTGGAGGGAGCGCGAAATCCCTGTTTCTTTCTCTGGGGGTGCCACTCTCCGGGGCAGACCTGCCTGAGGCGGAAAAGCGCAGTTTGGACGCTGGAGAGGCTGCCCTGGGCAGGCTCTCTCCGCCCGGGGAAGTTCCCGTGCATTCCCCCCCGGGACGGGCCGGGCTCTCTGCCGCCCTGCCCTGCCCTGCCCTGCGGGGCGGGACGGGACGGGCAGGGCTGCTCCGCTGCTCCCGCTCCTCCCCGTGCCGGCCGGGGGGCGGGATGCGGGGCCGGGGCGCGGGCGGGCGCAGCCGCCGGGCGTGAGCCGAGCCATGGCCAACGTCAAGGTAGCCGTGCGGGTCCGGCCTCTGAGCAAAAGGTGCGGCGGGGCGCGGGGGGAGCGGGAGGCTCGGGCAGCGGCAGCGAGGGCTGCTGGGGTGCCGCCGGTCCTGACAGCCGGACGGGATCGCCGCCCTGCAGCGGCTGAGCCGGGACTGAGGGAGGGACAGCCGGCGCTGAGGGAGCTCCGCGGTGCGGCCGGAGGAGTGGGCAGCCGCTCGCCTTTCCAAACAGCTTGGAAAGTTTGCTTAGAAAAGTCACCCAGTGGAGCTGTTAGGCTGACTTCCCTCTTCCTGAGCTCCCCAGACCGGGACAATTGTCATACAGTGTCCAGGAGTCTTCCCTTCCCCTCTGTCGTTGCTGTTTTTTCCAGCGGGAGGCAGAGCCGGATATTCCCATTGTCGCTCAGCTCCGCTCCCTCCCCGGCTTGCTTGGCTCCGGTGGAAACCCCTAAAGCTACATGTTACAGCTCGAAGACAACTCCCACAAACAAGAAGATGCCGTAGCACAATGCTGTGGTGTTATTTGTGTATAATACATACTTCAAACCTTGCAGACCTTGGAAATTCGGAGCGGAAAAGAAAGAGAAAAAGCGAGCAGCCCAAATGTCAGCGGCTGGTAATTTACTCCTCGCGTTAGAGAAATGCTATAGCGCTCCGGACAGGAATGGTTTGAAATGGTACAAGCTCTGAGGGCCAGGCTTTGATTTGATGCTGCCTTTCTTTTTGGCACGAATCCCTCACGTTGTCTTCTGACCGAATGGACTTTTGTGATAAATAACTCTTTCATGCAGTAGAGAAAATGATTCTTGAAGAGTTGCCCAGCAAGAAAACTAGCCTAGTCATTTACCCAGCAGTACACTAACATGTTTTGGACTCTTTTGTTCTTATTTGGCCATGGATTTTTATTTAATTTTATTTTCAAAAAAAGACACCAGAGGATTTTGAATAAAATTTAAAATCCCACCCAAAATAAGCCTGCTAGTATTAATGGAAAAGGGAAATGTGCAAACTAATTTACAGTTTTCAACATATTTTGCCTTTAAGTCAAAGCTAACTGATTTTAAAAATACTCCGTCCATAATTTTATTTAAAATTATGCTTGAGTTATATAGCTTTGATTGGTTGTGCAGCTGTAAATGGAGCAGATTTTAATAGATACTGGCCTATTTTAAGAAGAGTTGCAGCACTGAAATAAGCTAAGCTTAACCTTTTATTGCTTGGTGTTGCCTTAGTGGTGGATATATTATTTTATTTTATTTTTATCAATATCTTCCCTCTTGCTAGAGAATGTGGTGTGTTGCCCCACATCTGTCGTAATGTTTTCCCTGGGTGGGTTGCTTTAAATAGTGCATAATAGTGAATATGTCATTATAGCAACAAACAGCACCTGTAATTGTCAGATAAGGTGTGATAAACAGGAAAACCTTCAATGTAGTTAGTGTGGGCCAGGGATGTAATTTGGAGAAGAGGGTAGGACAGATCAGAGAGGTGGGCAGCTTCCTGCACAGGGGAGGAACTCATCTGAGGCTGAAACAGATATGTTTGTATGAAGATGAGAGTGGAAACTCAGGGGGTAATGCAGGGAGAAACTCTTAAGTTCCATCTATCAACTCGTGATGGTGTAGCAGATGGGATGGGAAGGTAGGCAGAGACCAGTGTCATGGTGTTTGACCCCAAAGGCAATAGACCAGTTGCTCCTACTGTGCTGCCTCGGCTGAGGTCAGCAAAAGCATTTTAAGATGGATTTTTATGTTTTATAAATGGGAAGAGGAAGTGGTTGTATATTCTCTGTGAAGGCTCTGACATGAGAACTTGCTTCCCAGCCTTGAACAAAATTGTCCAAATGTAATGATTTAGAGGCAAATACTAGATATATGAAGGCTTCGAGTAATTTTGATAGACATTGAAAAAAATTCCCAGTGGGCTTAAAGGTTTGCTCTCCTCCAACTTCTTATACTATTTCCTTATTGTCCCCACACAAATCTCTTGCTATCTCTATACACACACTCTGCAATTGCCCCAATAGGGTACCCATACTGCCACAGCTTCTATGATCTTTTAGGTGGTTTACAAAGGAAGATTCCTGCAGTAAAAATTTAGGTTCAACTGGATTGAAGTACTGTAATTTGCATGCTCTCAGTTCCAGCCAAAAATACTAAACCTGGCTTTTAAGAGTACCAGAAATTGGAAAGCTGCAGGTAAAGGCTAGAACTCATGGGTCAGTTGGTTCTTTCTAGACTATCATGCAAACTTCCTCATTGCTGCTCTTCATTTAATTTACAATGGTAGATGAACGTTGGTTTTGCATCTGAAAATTTACTGAAAATTCAGACATTAAAAAATGTTAATGCAGGAGCTGTCAAAATTTTTGTTATTTAGCATAAGGCAATGAGTGGTCTTTTTGTTCTGCATCTGTATGGCACCCATCACAGTACATTCTTTGACAGAGAACTCCTATGACCAAATAATCCATGACAGATATAAAGCAAGCATAGTTACAAAAAATGTAGAAGTTTTTCCATTGCCTAAAATTTAAACAGCCTGTAGCCAGTGCTCTTCATAATGCTATCAGTTATTCTGTAACAGACTAAATGATTTTTTTATCACCAAAATGTAGTGTTGTGTGTAGATTCAGTCAAGTATTTTCCCCAGAGTAACATTTAAAAGTCTTTATTACACATTTACTATTCTACATACTAAAAAAGATTTGTTACTTTGTGGTTACATGGATACTTGCTCTGTGTAAATGCATTTCTCCCTTAGAATGAAATATGGAAGCCCGAATGGGTTCATTAAATTGTCTATAGCCATTGGTAATAATCAGGTATTAAATAGGAGCTGGGAACTGATGGAATCCCTTTATGGTTTATTTCTGGACATCTTAACACTTGGTCTATTGGATGTCAGACTTTGGTAAAGAAAGTGTAGTGTTGTTTTTGGCTGTCAGTCAGAAGCTGTTGATGGAAAAACTTTGAATGCAAGCATGTAGCTATGTGAACTAGGAATGTTGTTCCTCTTTCTTTTTTGATTGCTCTGTGGAGGATGCCAACCCTGCAGTCTGCAGTGTGGTGCTATGATAGGAGACCTTAGCCTTCAGACTTGGAAATGGTGTGACTGGCTGAGAAAGTATTCAAGTATTTCAGTACTGGGTCCAGGGCTCTCCTTGTGCCTGGGTAGCTCTCTTAATATTGTGTTGGGTGTTTGCATGCTACAAAACCCCTGCAGTGTTGGACATGTCCTTTTACTTTTTTATGTAGGCCAGCAGAAACAAATGCTAGTTTTAAGTGCTACTGGGTTCAAACATGTTTGTCCCTTTGCTGTGATAACCCATCGCGATTCTAGTACCTACCTGGGGCTGCTGATTGCTGCTGGTTGCTCTTACTGAGAATCTCAGCCCTGTGTTAGATAAGAAGGGAGAGGGAGGGCTGTTTGTGCATGGGACTCCTCTGGGAGGGGAGAGATCCACATGAGCAGGGCAGCATCATGTTGGGACCAGGGTGGAGTGCAGCTGCCTCATGCCTTTCCCTCACTGATCCTGATCCTGTGCCCTCCATCCAGCTGGTCTCAGCTCATATGTGTGTAGCCAGGATTCAGTCCTTTATCACAGTGTAGTTTGAGAGCTGCTGCATAGGTCTGAGATAGGAAAGAAGGATCGTTTTAAAACAGTGGTCTATACCACAATGAAGAGCCTCATGCATTTCTATAGGATTCTTTTCTTAGCATGCACCAGTGTCTAGAAGACTTTGCATTCCTTCATGAATTGTGGATTGAGACCTGAGTAAAATCATTGACAGCAAATTTGTTTGGTTCACTTGTAAAGTTATAATGTTGTTAGTTAAAAATTTTACACTGGGGCACTCAAATTGCCTTGTGAGGCTTTTTGAAACTTTAAAGTGCTTTGCTTCAAGGGACAGTACCTTGAAGTTTGGGAGTTACTTGTGCAGGACTGAGCAAAATGTAAGATTTATTCTGCTGTTGGAAATATTATCTCCACTTTTCATCTTCTTCTCTGGCCTGGAAAAGGAGAGAGCTCTTACTTGAGAGAGTCTTTCCTGGTGTCTTTTCTAACTCACAAATGAACTTTCCTATCCTCTATGACCCTCACAGTCATGTCACCTGAAAGAGTTGCTAAACAGATTGATTGATCCAAAAGCTGTCCTTTGCCTTTTTTCTGCTTTGCATTGTTTCTGAGCTCTAACCTGAAGCCTCCTGGCCAGCTATGTATTCCCCAGTCCCCGTTCTTGACCTTGTCCTCCACACTTCGACAAATGAAAGCATCAAAGAAATTTCTAGGTAGTCCCACGTGACAAAGGTGAACCACACTTCCAGCTGTGCAGGTGTTTACTATCACAGTCTGAGCTGCAACAGTTGTTTTTCTCATTACTGCTGCTCTGCATGACGTATTCCTCTAATTGCCTTCCTGCAACGCAGCAGTTAATGAGGCTTGAGGATAGCATGGGAAGGAGGAGTTAAGTTTGAGATCCAGAGAACTCAGGTGAACAAGCCCATGCCAGGGAGGGAATTTTAAGGAAGGTTTCTCACTCAGAGTTTCCAGAAAATGTCTTGGTGTGGGAGGCTGACCTCAGCAGTGTGCTGAGAATAGCTTCACTGAATAGCTGAGAAGGGACTTCAATTGATGGGTGCATCATGATGTATTTTAAATCTATTTCTATTTAAAAGGAAAGCTATGTGGAAAAATAAAATTTCTTTCAGATAGTTTTAGAAATGATGCAAAGTGAATCACTATTGGTTTTACTTTGTTAACTAGTCTCTGCTGTGCTCTATCTCCTTTCTTCTTTGTAATCACATTATAGTAAACAAAGGAAGGATTATTTTGCAAGGAATACTTATTGCTGTTTTATAGACTGTGCTATTAGCTATTCTGCATGTTGTGTGTAACCACAAGAACTTTAGATACAGCAATGTTGTCTACTGCTGACAAGAGTGATAACTCGTAGTAATGTTTGTAGAAAACATTTGCTGTGGGACAACATTCCTTGAATCTTATGCATAACAGATGTTAAATGCTTTATCAAAATTAAATTAAAGCAACAGCAGATTGGAGCTTGTTCTCCTCCCTGTGTATTTTCATATATATATTCCTTGTGACTTTGGTGCTGTTGTCCTTCCACACATAGATAAATGGCACACTTTTATCTACTTTTATGTGCTCTGGTAGTTGAGTGAGTGCTGTTCCTCTGTTTCCCTCTGCTACAGAAGAGATTTTTCTTCAAGTAGTGATAGTTGAACTGTATCTCAAAAGCCCTGGATTTTGGGATTGGTACCTGATGGTGGGAGAGAGCTGTCTCCGACCTCCAAGAGTCTTATGCTCTTTGAAAATCTGTGTGAACTGCATTGTTTAAGCATTGCTCATAATTTCAAGCTTCTTTGCCACAGCAGAACTAGGATTTTTAAAAGAAAAGTTGAGATTTTAATTTTGTAAAGAAGAGATTTTAATTTTTGTAAAGAAAATCTCTTTCCAAATAAATGTGTTTTAACATTTGTGGATTCTATTAAGGTTATATTGACATCTTTCCCCCTCTCTGTCAAATCAGTTATTTTCTTTTACTCAGTCTATTATTTAAATTTTTGTGTAAGCTATCATTGAGGTGGCTGCTCTTTTCTCTTAGCATCTGTACTTGGCATTAGCAAGTGGTTTCCATAAGCCACATCTGTTACTTTACAAAGGGTACTGCATCAGCAGCTTTTCTCAGATGTATTTTTCTTGACGTTGCATGAACCAAGTTTTCTAAGTTTGATAAAGGGCAGACTTTCTAGCTTCTTAAAAGAGTAGAACTCTGCATAACCCTGAGATGAGCTCAGTTGGTCAGAGCACGGTGCTGATAACTCTGGGGTTATAGGTTTGATCACTATATGGACCACTCACATAAGAGGTGGTCTCAAGTAATGAAAACTGACTTGTGTATCCACATTCTGGTTACCATGGAAAACATGGCATTTGTACAGGATTCCTTTGATGCAAAAGTCTGAATTATACTGTGTCATTGCTCAGTAAACAGCTGTGAAATGAAGGGTGGATGAAACTGTTGGACTGTAGCTTTGTTTTAAATCCTCCTTATTTCATGCTTCTTTAAATGCTGGTGGTATGACAGATGAAAAAGACTTTTTCCTCTCTTCTCTCCTCCCCTCCGTATCTCTGCATGAAAAGAAAAAATAATTATTCCATAATTCAAAGCACTGCTGTACAATCAGGAGTATTTCTGACTTGGATTTATCAAGGAAGACGTCTCATGTTTATATCTGCACCAAATGTTCATATTTTTATTGCTATATAGTATTTGCAAAGGAGAATGGGCAACACCACACAAGAATAATAGGAATCACTAGGACTGGCGATTTTTGACTTTCAGATTGTGTTAGGCGTTATGAGAGCCAATGAAAGCTCCATGCAGCTGGGAGTAGCCTCAAAAAATTACTTGAGCAGCATGTCTCATATAGCAGCGTGCTGTCTTGGTGAACTCTGTGTACTTGGCTTCAGCAGAGAGTTTAGAATTATTTATAAACATCTGTTCTGAATTTGGTCAGAGGATTGCTGACCAGCTGTGCACTCCCATTTACAAGACACAGTGGAACAGTTTTGACTTTAAAGAGAAATATCCAAAATGGTATTGGGTAATAAGAATAATGAGAAACACTGAAAATGAATCTTAGATAAATTTACTTGATCATTGATGCTTTATTTTTACATATTAAAAATCGTGTGTTGGCCAAAGTGAGGACATTCATACTATTAACACCTTGACTTTGACAAGTCACAGGAGCAGGTATAAGGATACATATTATGCTGGTGTTGTGGAGGGATATTGTGTTTGGGAAAGCTGTGGTTGGAGGTACCTTGACTTGTCAGTAGAGTGCAGAAGCTCTAATGGCTGAAAGCTTTGACATTCTCTACAATTTTTGATGGAGCAGCATGGACTCTTAGTGCTCTTCTCATTGCACCCTTGGTCTCCCAACAGGTGTGTCCTCAACCCATTTTCCTGGGATAGTGTTCTCTGAAGACTGGCAAAGATGAGAATAAACCCTGGGTAGTTTGTTTCTTTGTTTCCATGGCCCAGGTTGGTCAGATGTCAGCTTCTCAAAGATGCTTCTGCCAAGGCTGCCAATAAACAAGGGTCAAGGGCACTGTACCACATAGTGTTAATGGAAAGAAAAGATAAATCTAACTGAAGTTTCCCCATAAAATCTTTAGACTTCATGACCAAGGGAATACTTGGCCTAGATTTTCTTCAGGATTATACATAAGCTACTGGCATGGTGATTGCATAGGTGTGCCATTAGATGGCACAGGGTGTCCCCAGGTGCAAGTGGTAAACGTCTGCCTTACAGGCTGCCATAGGTGTGGGTCACATCCTGGGAAGTGACAGTCCAAGAGACAGCAGGATAAAGTGCTGGTATACATCCTGCCACAGAAGGCTAATTTTTTTTGTTGTAGAGCCTCTGCAAGAGGGGAGGCGTTGATATTCTTGACACACTGCTTTTGAGGGACAATGTTGCAGTACAGGTTGAGATTGGGTTTGGAGCTGACTGACGGGAACAGGTAGGAAAGCATTAAGTTACATCATTGCTTGCATTGATTACATTGCAGGGTTATTTTTGAAGCTTCTTTAAAAAATAATTTAAGAATTTTCTTGTACTTGAGTTGTATATATTGGCTTTGATATGTTTGATGACTTTGGTGAGTACTTTGCTGGTCTGTATTTGTAGAAGCTGTTTTGTTGTATGACATGCCTACTGCTAGTGACTACAGTATTTTTGCTTTATCACATGTACATGTTCCTAAAACAAACAAGCAACTTTTAAAAAGTCAGCTTCCTTTGTTCTCCAAGTGCCTGTCATTTGAGAGGGTGGAGGAGAAGTGGAGCAAATTTTAGAACATATAAAAAAACCAACTTCCCCTTTCTTTCCACCCACTGCTTCCTCCAGCTCTGCATACCTCCTTGCACTTCTGTGCTCTGTGTCTGTGCTCATCTCACTGAGATTCAGCAAGCTGTGGAAGTGTCCCTCTCTGGGGTCTTGATCCTCCCATGATTTTTTTCCACTGGCTCATTCTTGTAGTATCTTTGTCCCTGGGGGATTGCATTAACTTTAACATCTTGACTGCAAAAATTAATTTTCATAGCAACAGCAAATGGTTTGAGATTCCCTTTGGACTGCTGGTATTTTCTGGACTGCTGCAGCAGCTTTGTGTCTGCCAGGTCTCCCTTGCAGCTCCTGCCACTCCATTCTGTACTTATGCCACTGTTCTATTGCTGGGTCTGCCTTTCTCTAAAGCTTTCTGTGACTGAGAAGATGCAGGTCTTTCCTGGGACAAGCACCATTAAGTGGTGTTTCTACAGCTTTATCATTGTACAGGTAACTTGCTCTCATGAAAAGTAATTTAGGAGAGGCATTTCCCAAACACAGTGTGCATTTTTCAGGAAGGGGGGGGAGAAGAGAGGATGGGGAAACTGAATGTTAGGACCACAGTGACTTCTGAGCAGCAGAAGTCAAATGTGTTGCTAGAGTAGTATAGTTTGAAGTTGATTTTATTGGTACAAAGAATACAGGGTGTTTTTTTTGATAAATTCTTTATCATTCAAATGCAAGCTGTTGCACTTGTGTGTAAGTGTACTGACAAACGCAGGTTTTGCTGAGAGAGCTTTTGTAGTGTTTGCAATTTGTACTTAAGGTCAAAATATCTAGAACAGCTGTGAGCCTGTTTTTCCTCCTGGGCTTTAGATAGGAAAGTGTGCTTTCTTTCCACAAGTTCTCTGTTTTGTACCTAAATGAAGCATGATATAAATGTGTATTTACAGAGAGTTCTAATGCATCATCTGTAGAGCTGGCAGCTATAGGTTGCTTTGTTCTTGCTCCCTGGTCTCTGGCTGGAAGCTGCAGCAAAAGGGAAGGGTCTCCATTCCCACCACCACATGCTCCTGCCCTTTCTCTTGCTTTGTCTCAGCAGGTTGTGTGACTGCTGGGCTCAGTGCTCTGGAAGGGCTTGAGAGTCCTGTGATACTTTGATTATTTATTTTGGTGTGGGGTTTTTTTCTGATCTCAGCTGATCTGAGTCATTGTATGGGTGTGTGATTGCTAGAAAGTAGAAACACATGTGGGAGGCTGGAGCAGAAAAGAGAAATTGCATCTTTCAGCAGCAGTCTGGAGTTAAGATAAAAGTCTGGGTGCTGTGATTACACACCCAGAGCCAGAGGAGATTTTAATTCTGTCCCTGTTCTCTGAAGGTTTTCTTGTTTTGTGAAACTCAAAGGTACTTGATTGCTGCATTAAGCTTTATGGCTGCATAGTGTGGAATCTCTGGTGTGATACTCTCTGGTAAAAGGTGGCAATTTAATTTTGTGTTGTTTGTATTTTACTGGGTTTATGTTTATTTTAATATAAATAGATATGTAAATACAAGTATAATTTTTTTTTATATCCAGAACTTTTTTGTATCTCAAAGATTTAATGTTTGGAATTTCTTCTTTTATCTTTAGTAATGACTGTAGCCTGTGAGAGCATCAGTCTATAAGAACCCACAGAGTAAAATCACTTTTTCATAGGGTTATGTGTAACACTTGAGAACTGAAGGCAGTGAATTTCATGTAATTATTATAGCTTGAGCTGAGACCTCTGTTTGTTGTTGAGGTTGCCTTACTTCTGCAACTAGAATACTCTGGCATTTAAAACGATTAAAAGCTTTTCCAGATTTCACCCATTTGAACACAAATCTTCTATTCACAAATGCCTGTTTCAGACTACGTTGCTTAAAATTATTTCTAAGCTTCATCCAGAACAGTTCAGCTGCTGCAGGAGATAAAGTTAGGGGGAATTCTGTTTTAAAACATATAAAAGCTACATAGGGGGACTTTTTAATTGATTTTAAAATTTGAAATCTGGTGTGATTCCCATCTCAATCTACCCATTTCTGCCCAAGTTCTAAATCATTAAAATTCTTTAACATGCTCACTGAAGACTAATAATAGTGTAGCAAGAAAAAATGTTAAGGGATCTGCTTTCTTTCAGCTTGAATTCTCTAGTGTTGACCAAATCATGCTTGCATCATCCCCTTAAGCAAAAAAACCTCATTGTTTGAGCATTGCTTTCATACGTTGAGCTCAGTGTTGTCCAAGTCGCAATTGAAGCCCAGGAATGGGACCTGAGAACAAGGTCTTCTCTCTCATTTATCCTTAGTAATCTGTTTACTAACCTCAGCATGTATCCAGGAAGAAACACTGATTTACTTGTAGAGTGTACACTGGAAGAGCTGACAAGAAGAGCAGGATTATGTATCTTTGGAGCAGAGACAGCAGCCTATGACTAGGTACAATGCAGTAGGAGAAGGGACACAAGACTTGCAGGGCAGTTGAAGGCTGCCCTGGGCAAGATGGACATGATGCCAAAGGGAACACATAGCAGATACATGTAGGGAATGACGTGTGAGCATAGGAGGAGAAAGGTTAGGAACTCAGTGAACTATTTAGGCTGGTAAGACTGGAGCATTAAGGACTGAAAATTGAGGATGCTCATGGGAAGCAGGATAGGGCCAAGATCATACTTGGGCAATGAAGGAAAGAGTATGTGTAACCAAAGCAAGCTTTCTCCTAAATGATCCCTCTGGTTTTCTCTGTCTTCTGCTGTTCTCAAAATATTGTGAAACTCTGTCAAAATGTCCCATTGCCTCTTAAATCAGATCTTCGTGGGAGCCTTAAGTGTCCTAAGACATTGTTTTGAATCTTGTTTTGGAACAGAAAACATGAGGTAAAAACTGAGAAGCAGACAGACCCAAAGGCAGGAGATGATGTGCTTTGGGCCACCTGGAAGTTAGAGTCCTCAGTGAAGGCAGATTGTAATTGCTGGGGGATTCTGCACACATATAAAGGAATCTGTTAAATGTTGGGGGCCAGAAATGAGCAGCTGTCAGCTGGGTTTGAATTTCCTAACTCTTGTTTTATCTTGCCTAGTTTTTAATTGACCTCATGATACTGATCCAGCTGATTATCAGGAGATATATGTATATACATCTAACCCCAAATGGCCGTGTGTCTTCACCTTAATTTTAATAAAATTTGACAAAACTGCATAAGGACGAAATTTTTATTTCTAAACCAATTTCTTATAGCTTTACAAAGCTATTAGGCTTCATCACAACTTTATCAGAAAGTTGCATCTTATGAGATTTGTCAGTATCAGATCACAAAGCAAAATATAGAGGAAATATAGAGCATCTTTGTCTTGTTCTTAGCTTCTCAGTACCAAAATTGGAGAAATAGGACACTGACCTCTTCTTCCTCTGTTATGTCCTACTATGTATTAAAAAATCCATGACAATTATTGAGAGGGATAAATAAGAGCATCCTTATCTTCAGGTAGCTATCCTGCAGTCAGCCCAGGAATAAGATGAATTTGGTTTGAGGTTTGGTTGTTTTTTCTTTCTCTGTTTGTTTTTGTGGGTTTCGGTTCTTTTGGGGTTTTTTTTGGTTGGTGGTTTTTTTTGTTTTTTTTTTTTNATCCTTTTTTCATTCTTTTCTAACATGACTCATTTTGGATGTGGAAGTTGTCTGCAGTAGCCAGTCATAGCTGCTTCCATTGACAGGTTTAGACAGCATATATGGGTGCATGGTCCTTTGCACTTAAATCCTGTCCACTTACATTTCAGGACAGTTCTTTGGTTTTATTGTTTGTTTGGTGCATTTTTTTTCCCTAAGAGTACTTTTTTGAGGACTATAACAAACACTTTGGATTAAGTGGGAAGATCAGATGGTGCAACCTGACAACTCTTGTGGCTCACAAGTCTGTGACGTAGATCCCTACCCCACAAAGCACAGCCAGTGCTCCACTCTACTTCCTTGCAAAAGTAATTTAAAGCAAAAACTCCTGGATAGAAATAAAATCCTGACAATGTATTTAGGAAAAACACTTCAAAGCTCTTTAATCACCACAGTCTTGGGGTTTTTTAAGACCCTTGCTATTGAAATACCTGAATGCTGATCTGGAAATGCTATTTCATATCATAGAGATATAGCTTTGTATATTTGATATCTGAAGTATCTCTTTCATAACTCTGATTTGGAGTTTGCTAAAGTAAACACGAATTTCTGAAGTTTAGAAATTTGACACACACCTTCTTGTTCCTTTATATTTTAAATGGATTTTTAAAATGTGTTCTTTTTTCAGAGAGAGAGCAGAAGGAGGAAGAGTGATTGTAGAAGTTGATGACAAAGTGGCAAAAGTCAGAAATATAAAGGTATGCTTTTTGTTGTCTTCTCTTTTCCATATAAGAATCTTGATATCCTGATAATTTTCTCTGTTTTTTTGACTATTTGATCATTCTAATAGAAATATTAAGGGAGAAGTTTAAACTGGCACAGCCCTAGAGTTATTGCAATGTGAGTGTGGGAAAGGATTGTTTTGGTTTGGGGTTAGTTTGTGTGTTTTGGGGGGAGAATTGGGAAGGGATGTAACAGGTAGTTTTCTTGTCTGTGTGTTATATTTATCAAAGCTTCTGCAATCCTGTTGCATGCTAGCATTCAAAGCTGTTGGTAAATTGTTTAGGATTTTTGCATATCTTACTGTTGCTAACATCTGAATAATTTCTTTCCCTGTATCTCTCCTCCTTTCATATTTCCCCTCAGAATGCAACTGATTTGCATGAAATAGAGCAAATTGTGTAAAGCTACATTTCAAGCCCTGGTAAAAGACCAAGAGCTATAAGAATAAATTGAGTGTAGCCATCATCTTCCTTGAGAGCTCTGGAGCCTGCATGCTTTTTTTCTGCTGAAGCTAGCGTGAATGTTGAGGTTATAACAAAGTTACTAATTAGATCAAAATTACATGCATGTGGTGTTAATTTTATATCATGTTTTGCTCATTACTTTCCTCCTTTGAGTGCTCATAAACTTACCTGTTTTATTACCCATACTTGGGCAAGATTACATGGAAAGACTTATACAATTCCTTTAATTTTAATAATTGTTGACTGTTGTGCTAGAAAGGCTTCACTGTCATTGTTAGTAGCCCATAAATATTAAGTTTGGATTGTGCAGTCTCAGTGACTGAAGCATTAGCTTGCAAACATGACAAAGCAAAGAGGAACTTGGGGAAGAGATCTACATTATTCAACTATGCAGTGGGAAAATTGTTTTCTTCTTATCACTTGGGGTCTCATTCCTGTGATGTGGTTCTCTGTGAAACAGAAGAATTTCAGAAAAATATCAAAAGGTTTATAGCTTTCCTGCTAATACATAGAATTTATGAAGATTTGCTGAATTATGTCTATTGCATGTGTCTTGGAGAACCTTAGCTCTAGTAAATGAGCCCTTCAGTAAAAATGCTCTAGCAGGTTTGTCATGGATATCTCCACCTCACTCTAAGCACCAAAGAAAATTGAATAAAGAGGTTTAACTCCTAGCCATTCTTTTTCCACAAGACACATCCTAGGTAAACTTCTCAATAACTTGGAGAATGCTTTTTTTTGGCTCTGCTTCAGAGTGACTTGGTCTTTCTGCCCTTTTGCTCTTATTGTCAGGTTGACAGTAGACTTGATAGCAATTGGGACTCAAGAGAAAAAACTGTGGCCTTCAGCTTTGACTACTGCTACTGGTCAGTTGATCCTGAAGATCCAAAGTATGCATCTCAGGAAATGGTGAGTGATGCTTCATACCCACCTTCCCATCCTAATTTGTCCTCCACAACCACATCTTTGTCTTTCTGAAGTACTTGGCACTAGATAGACTTCTATTTTAGGGATTACAAAAAACTAGTCTTTCAATGTTGATCTGTTTGGGTTTTCCCCCAGCCTTGCTTATATTTTCTTGTTTGTTTGGGTTTTGTGTTCTTTCTGAGTTTGTCACATAATACAAGTAGAAGCTTGCTTCTTAAAACCATTGCCAATATAGTTGGCTTTCTAGCTGGGATTTAGCAGATGAAATGCTGATAAATCCAGCCTGCCAAGTCAGTTTTAGCTCTACTCTGTGAGAGAAATTATCAGAACTGCCAAATGGAAAATACAAATATTGGCTACAAATGTAAATTTTTCTTCTTGTTGTTACTAAATACAAGTGTGACTGAAAAAGAATGTAAAATGCAACATAAACAGTGCAGCTTCCTTGCTAGGCTGAGTAGCTATTTCAGATGCTGTGGAGAACTTCGTGTTATCATGCAATACAGTTTTATCTGATAAAAACAGTGAGGGGAAACATGAACTCCTGGGCCATAGAAAACGGGGAAGTGGGCAGTAGTTTCTTTACTTGTGCCTGATGCTGGCTGAGGGACATCCAGGGCTGCTCTGTGTGACTGCTGGGTCACTGAGCCTCAGACCTGTCTCAGGTGAGATAAGGGAAGGCAAAAGATGGACTGGTGCTTTGAAAGGCCTGGAGCCATCAGGGAGTTTCCTGGGCTTTTTGTCTGTCTTTGTGATTGTAGAACCAGTCAAATGTACTTCAAATGGCCTTGAGAAGAGGCTGCTGGAATACTGCAATCTTACCATGCTTTTGGGCGTTTTCCTGCCCTCTTACACTGCATGAAGGAATTTATTGTACTAATGCCATGTTTGGAATCATTGCTTCAGTGCTGAGCTGACAACAGTGATGTTATCAGCAGCAAAGGGGTTCAGTACCACTGCCATCCTGTAAAAGCTTTCTTTCATGAGCTGACCTTGGATTACTTTTCCCTTGAAGATGTCCTGCCAGCTGTTATCATATGTGACTGGTGTATTGGTTGAGGATGAAAAGGAGATAAAAGTATCTGTCTTGAGATTTGTTTTTGTAGAATGCTGTCTTTTAGTAAACTGTCTATTTTTTTCCCCCTGTAGATGGATGTATAAAAATCAAGTCCTCACAGTTCCTTTGGTTAAGGACTCTGTGATAGTGTAACAATAGTGGGAGAGCTGTGAATCCTAGTGTTTAAGTAGGATTTTAAAGATACAACTCTGCTTCTCTGAATCCTTCTTACAGTTTCTTCCAGACGTTAACATTGTACACTTCAGATTCCTGTCTCTTGCACTTCAGAGATGTAAACACACAATACGTTTTATTCCCTATATGTTTTGAGCAAATACTTCCCAGGTATTTGTAAGAGGCTTAAGCCACACATGTGTAAGTACTTTCAAATGTTTGGAAGATGAGTTTGGATTTATTATTCTGTTTATAAAGGCTATTCTTTCTCTGCCACATGTACTTTATTTGTATTTTCCAAAAGAGGACTACCTGTTGCCCATCTTGCATGTTTTCCCAATATATTCCCATTAGTATTTTCATCTTAAAAAAATAAGTAGGGAAAGTATTTTTTTACTTTAATTTGGGAAAAGCAAACTTTGCAATACAGTAAACTGAGGAGGAACTGGACCAATGTAATAAAATCTGTAATGTTCATGTAACAGATTATATGCCTTTACCTTAAATTTTTTTAATAGCACTAAAAGTAGAAGTGCTTTTTCCTTCAAAAAGCTGGACCAAGAAGTCAAAAATACAGGTTATTTTTAAGAAGTGTTGTTATATACATATTTTTAAGGCTGAATTTAAAAAGTAATTCTTGTATCATTATATATACAAGCTTCCTTGACTGGCATTACAGAAATAATGTAAGCTACCATCTGTCTCTGAAAAGAGGAAAGTTTGCTAAATTAAAAACAAAGTTGTTTTTGACTACTGGAAGAAAAACCCACCCCTGCTGGTGTCTGGGAAACAGGTTTCTTAGCAGATGTAACCTGTTGGATAAAGGTTGGCTATGGAAGATGGCTTCAGGAACCCATGGATAGTCTGCTGTTATTTATGATTATTCTCTCATTTGAAACATTGGAGGAGCTAGACACGAGCCAGAGTTCTGGTTTTTTATTTCTCTCCTAACTGTGGTGAAATATGAAGTTATATACTCTTTTTAATGATCATCCAGTAATTTTTGACCTTTATTTAGAAGTCCAGTATAAGTGGTCTGAATTCTCAGATTCCTTTTAGAAGTTGCATAAATTCTTCATAAAATATAAGATTTTTGAAATAGATCAGCTATACATATTAAAACATTATTTCATTTTCCAAATAAGCCGAATTTTACAATGTGACCTGTGCTTTTTAGGAAGGCACTTTGGAGATCCTTGGGCCTGTTGCTTTTGTTTTCTCACTGGGAAGTTGAATATTTTGTGTTGATAGTGAGCTGAGGTTTTTATCCTCTTTCATAGATGAGCAATTCTATCTTCTTGTCTTAAAGAAAATAGTTTTTTTCCTAAGTGGATTTATTGATGCATAACAGAGTAGAGAAATCAAGAATCACTATAAGAGAAGTCTTATTGGCTAAATCAACCAGACCTATCAGCCACCAAGGGGAGAGGGAAAGGAAACAGATCTGCTAAATCCTTCTGAACAGGGAGAGATGAACCAGGCACCAGGGTTACAGGTGAGATAGAAAGAAAGAAAGATCAAAAAATTGTGTAAGACCACAGAAAGAATAGGTAACAAATAAGTATGGATAAAGGACAGGGACAGAACATTTGTGCAAAGTATGAAGTGAGAAAAAAAAATGAAATTCTAAAATATTATAGACATTTGAGAGAAAAAGGTCATGCGTGGTTTTCTGATCTTAACTCTGCAATTTGTTACATGCATTTTCCATGGCTGTAAAAGAGTGAATGGTTTTCCGAAACATCACTGTCAAAATACAGTTATAGTCTTAAAAAACATCCCTCCAACCCCAGAAATAAATTCAGAAGAGAAAACAAAGCAACCCCCCAACAAAAAAAACAAACACAACAAAAAAACTAAACCCACACAAAAGTGTAATAGTTGAGGTGATGTTCCTTTTCCTGCCATTTTTGAGACAAAGTGTAGATTTCCTCTGTCACAGGTTGATGCAGAATTAGTTCAGTCTCAGAAGGAAAATGCTGATGGTCTGCACCTGGGCTTTACCCCTTGCAAACAATGAAGTAATTTTATCATGTCTCCCTGTATTCTTGTACTAAGGTTTTTTGGGAAGTGATTTTGATTTAGTACAAAATCTTTTTTTGTGAAGGGGGGCATTTTGTGTGATTATTGTTTTCTTCCCACTCCCTCCCTCCCCAGATGCCTTCATGAACATGTGTGTAGCTCAGGATTGTTTTCCAAAGACAATGTTGGAAATCCATTGCTCTTTGGCCATTATATAATTATGGGACTATCCTTTCCTAGACATTCATGACATAGTTTCATTTTACAGGAAAAATGCTGGGTGATAATATTATTTTAATGTTATTTTAATGTTACTTGGGGTTATAATTTTTATTCTTACAGGTAGACTCAGGCCTGCTGATTCTTTCTGCTGGTTGAATGTGATAGTATATAAGTGCTGTGAGACATTTATTGTTGTCTCAGAAACAAACATCTAAATTTAAACTTACTCAAATTTTTGTCTGGCATAGAACAGCATGTTTCAATCTTTTAAGCTTCCCTTGTAAAACCTAAAGTAGCTCTAAGTGAATGTTTCCCCAAACCTGTTTTAGCTCCACTAAACAGAGGAAAATGTTTAAAGATGTTGCAAAACTTTGGTAATTGCTCATTTAAATCCTACTGATGAAAAAATACATTTCAGCTTGAAGAAAAAAATGTTTCAGCAAGCACAGTTAGGCAAAACCATAAGGGTATTTTGCAGAAGAGTAAGAAACAAATGAACACATGCAAGCATTAAATGTTCCTGTAGCTGGTTGCTGTAGTTTCAGCCCTCAGCTTCCCTCCAGCCCCGTTTCCCATCCGGGCATTGTTGTGCTCAGTGCCCACAGTGGGCAGAGTGACCCACAGGATGTGCCAGCAGGTATTTACACACTGGGCTGCCACAGATAGCTGGGTGGAGCAACTGTTCCTTTTGATAACAGCACTATGTTCCATGAATAATAAGCTTTGAATGGTAGATATCATGAAATCCAGAAAAGTGTTTAAGTTTGAATTCAGTGGGATCCAAAACTCTGACTGGGTTTTCATGGAACACTTTCTGTATTTTAGTTTTTTGTACCTTAGTACAATAGTTTAATGGAGATGATAGTGTTTATAAGGGATATAGTAATTTAGACTTTAGAATTTTTTCCTCAGGCTTTCTAAAGAGTTAAATAAATTATATTCATGTTGGTCAAAGGATTTCACACTTCTGGGCTTGACCTAATAAGTGTGTTATTTTGGTTTGACACAGTATATTGGGTTTATGGCAGTGTGAATATTCCTACAGTGTCTCTCTGAATATTATAATTTTCAGTAATACTGTAACTCTTAATGGCCCTGCTAAGATATATCCATAAAAGCCTTTGACCAAAAAGGCTATGGCCAAACAAGAAGATAACTGTTTTTGAGGTAAATCTAAGAAACATAAGAGTGCACAGAGGTTAAATAGCTGAGTGATTACATACTCTTACATCGTTTTCCCTGAAGGAATACATTGTCTTTTTTGGAGAGAAGATATGCCCATCAAAGAAAAAAACAAGTATTGTTTTCAAGATTTTGGTATGGATTTCCCTGTATGTGGAGGTTGGGCTGTGATGTGTCACATGTGAAGAGTATTATCTTAATAAATCAGGATGATTTTACAGTAAGAAAGCAGTAAGAGTATAAAAACAAATGTTATTACAAATCTAGTAAATGCTTGTAGTTTCTCGACCTTCTCACCCTGCACCTTCCCATTATTCAGCACTGATTTACTAATGTAAGTGAAAGAATAACAGTGATCCTTTTTTTGGTGCACTTCCACTGTGCATTTGAACCACTGAGTTTTACAAGATTCTTCAAGAGCAAGACATGTTAAATTAAGAGCTGTTTATTTCTAAATTTTATATGGCAAGTAACACAGGTTCTCTGCCTGTCTGTCCATTCCACATGTGTAGCTAGGAAGAGCTCCTTTCTTTTCAAACACATTATCTAATTATTTCTGTCTTTGCTTATGAAGATATTCATTGGAAAAATTATTCTTTGCTCTGAAGGCAGAAATGGGGATTCCTGACAGCTCATGTGATAGAATGCATAACAGCCCTGTAAAGAGTTTTTCTCATTTCTTATTTGTTTAAAAAGCATCCTAAGTGCTGTCCATCATGTCTGGCTTCACAGCATCGTTGAGTTTTATACTGTTTCTAGCTAATAAAAGTTGTTGGGGAAAGGGGCAGGCAGGCTTTTTCTTTAGTTGCTTGTCAGACCGTAACTGAAAAGTGAATAAAGAAACAGATGTTTAGGATGTGAGGTTTCCAATATGGCACAAAGTTTTTTATTTATTTTTTTTTCTGAGGGACTTGTTTATTTGTTTTACATGTTAACTGCAAAAGCCTAGAAAAGTTACACAACAGTATTGTTTGAAAGGAAAATATTGCAACATATTTTCCAACTCTTCATCAAACTAAGTCACTGTATTCCTTTTTTGTTTTTTAAAGTGCAAAGTCATGTTCTGAAGAACTTTACCTGAGAAACCGTTCCTCTCTAAGCTGTTTGTGTCACTTCCATGCCTCTGTGCATTCTCTGCAAGATTCAAGTTTTAAATTGTCTTGTAAATTATCAAGACAAAATCCAAATCTGTTATTTGTGATATGAGCCTAATTATAAAAAATATAACACAACGAACTTCTAATTTAAATATCTTGAAAAATTCTTCAGTTTTTTTTCTCTCTCTGTCCTCTCCCCCTTCTTCTCTTGTGAAAGAAGGGAGAAAGAGAAGGCAGCAGCAGCTGTGGGTGTAAATGGCATTTTCGCACGAAATATTTGAAAAGCAGTAAGCATTCCATCCACAAGATTTTTTTTTTTCTCCAATCCAGAGTGAGACAGCAGTGAAAAGGAGAGCGTGCTATAAGAAAAAGGCTTTTTGTGCAATAATTGGATCAGTATATAGTGGATTATGATGGAGGCAGGGAAGTGCATGTTATAGATCTTCTGCCAGCAGCAAGCTGCTGTGTTCAGTTTGTGATCGAATAAGGTCATTCTTTCTGACTATACCAAGACTTTGCTGAAAACTTCTCTGGGAACTATTGCGAATAATTGCAAACTTCAAAGCAGGCTTTGTTGGAAGACAAAAAAAATCAAGCTGATTTTCAATTTACTGAGGCATTGAATTAATTGATAGAAATAGTTGTATAGTTGTGTACATTCATAGGCAACTATGGCCTAAAGCAGATACATGTCAAATATGAAGCCTAAACCAGAGTACACAAGAGAGAATTAAGCTGAGGGGAAGCAGTAAACTGTTTAACAAACAATGAAATGAGACTCTTTCTAACTGTTCAATCTGCTAATGCTCACACTTACTGATTGTTTCCCTGCTAGGCACTGACCATTGCCTACTATAGGCACTCAGTACAACCCACTAAATAATATTGAAAGGGTCTGTAAGTGCCTTCAGCAACTTAAAAATAGAATCAAGTTCTTTGGGTTCTCAGGTGTTGAGCATGTTTGCAGTGAACCTGCACATTTGCAATCTTGAGTTACTTCTACAAACCTTGTGATTCTTGCATGTCTTACAAGTAAAACCAAGAACTTGTATAATGATCTGCAAACTTTCTGAAGTCACCTGCAAAATATGCTTATTTGGATGGACAATTTTTTTTCTTTTTAAATTAACTGTGGTTAAGATGTGAGATACAGATATTTTTAAGAAAAAAATCTTTTATATAGATAAGCTGTATGTGGATGTTGATTGTTGTTTCTTCTTTGCAGATGGACACTTACAGTTTAAATTCCACTATGTAATCACTCCACAGCTTTTCCTCCATGTTCATAAAATAGTGGCATATTTTTCCTTCTTTTAATCTTATATAACAACTACTTCCTACTCTTTCTGTTTTGCAAACTGTTCCCTTGCTCATCCCTAAGAATTTCCACGGAATGGCTACTCACAGAAGGGAAGGTCATATTCCTGATACTTCCAAGGTTGCAGATTGATCCAAGATTAGTCTTTAACTTGGAGTGGTTTTTCTCCAATCTTATTTTCTCCAATCAAAGCTTCATTAATAACTTTGGTTAGACTCATATTTTGGGAGCTGAAATTATTGAAAAATTGTTCTGAAATTCTGCTAAGTCTCCAAGATCATGTAGGTCTGTGAGCTCTACAGTTACTGGATAGAAGGATATTGATAGACTTTTGCTGGGAGACTGGGCCATGTTTGGAGATTTTATTCTCTGGGTGTGAAGTTTTATTTTTTTTTAGCAGTTTCCTTATGAAAGATTTTTTTGGGCAGGACTGTGAATAGTGAGATGTGCTCATTGCAACTGCTGTGATTGAGTTCCACACAGCCAGTTTATTCATCTCTGAAAATGAGCAATGTGTCTGACATATTAGAGGCATGAGACTGGACTTGCACATATAAGTAGCTGAAGTCTGATAAATCTAAACAATATGCATGTGTCCAGTTTCACTGTTTATTAAAGTATTTGGTACGGTCAGCAGTTGTTCCTTTGTATTATAGCAAAAAGCAACCTTTCCCTTTTATGTAAATTTGTGCTCACTTTATTTATATTTTATATATAAAATTTTATATTTTTTTTTCTGTTAACTAAGATGATATGCCTCAGGGAGATATATGTGTGTTTGGCCTTGAACGCAAATGGAAAATGAATCATCATTTTGGTTGTATCTGAGCATTTACATGTTGACTCCCTATTCAGCTTTGTTTTTAATCAACAAAAAAGCCTGCCCTTGAGACCTTGTATGTGAATTAACATCTCCATTCAGTTGTGACTTTTCTGACAAAGTAGTTCCTGATGGCAATTCCTTTATGTTGCATCAGACAGAGTGAAGGTGAATAAAATTAATTCAGTCTAGAAAAGCTTACAGGTAGCCTCAGCACATCAAAATCAAAATTTTGAGTATCAGTTTAGGTTTCCTCACCTTCAGATGCACACACCAGTATGCATAAGTTCTCACTCTTTATAACCTCAGTGTTACAATGCTAGGACATTCTCATCTGAAGGAGAGGAGATGATGTTCTGTATTTTAGATTCGTAAATGTATTTTGAGAGATGTTTTACCAAACTACATCACTGCCACGTGAAATGGTTTTGGAGTGCTGGCATCTGTTGGCATCAGCTGTTCAGCTGACCAAGCTTGCATCAGCAAGTCAGCTCTTGGCATCGTGGTCCTCGTGCTGGGGCTTGCTTCACTTGGGCTTTGGAGCTGTCCTGCCTGCACACACCATCTCCAGGAGCCCCTGCACAGAGGCAGTGCTGGTGATGGT
Source organism: Toxostoma redivivum (assembly GCA_013397375.1). Lineage (NCBI taxonomy): Eukaryota > Metazoa > Chordata > Aves > Passeriformes > Mimidae > Toxostoma > Toxostoma redivivum. The sequence goes on along the minus strand of VXBI01001826.1, from coordinate 415,082 downwards.
GGGTAACTAAGGTTACCCTGCATCAAGTCCTCATGCTGCTTTAGTAAATGTTCTCAGGCTATTTTTTTCTCTAGTCTCTCTTATTCTGATAGTCTTAGTTGCATTCTGTTTCTTAATGACTGGAAGTAATGGCCAGTGTAGTTCATCAATGACTAATATATTTCTTGTTGAGGCATGTTGTAGCCTGTTTCCTAACAGAACCCAAATTCTGCTTTGAAATGTATGACTCTGAATTTGCTGACCTTTTCATTACCTAAGCAAGGTCTGAAACCTACTTGCTTTTGTCTTTTTTAAGATTTTTCTTTTGTTTTGTCTTGTTGGGGTTTTTTATTAGAAGGAAGTGTTTCTCATAGCTGTTCTGAAGTAGGAGAAAAGATGGAATCATGTTAAAGATCTAGAGAGAGAGTTGATAGAAATTTATCATTGAAGCAGTCATGGTTTTGTCATATTCTAGCACGTACAAATTGCAATCAAGTGAAAGGGTTTGGTGGAACTAGTTATCATTTTAAAGCCAAAAATAATCTCATTTCTGTAATGATTAGGAAATGTTCTAGTCCACAACTTGAGGCTGTTACTTTTTCAAATTTGGTGGTGTTGTTTTTGGGTTTTTTCTGACAGCTAACACAGCGATATCTCTTAGTTATTTTTAATGTGTCTTATAGCTCTAAACCAAGAAATAGAAACGGAATTTTCAATTTATATTCAGAAAATTAGCAACTATTTTGATTTTTATGAGTGGAGAATAAGGTAATTTAAAGCCTGAGCTCGGGTAGCTTTTATATTTTTAAATTAAACTCAAATTCAGCAGAAACACAAAAGAACTGTCAATGTCTTGAAGATGCATTTAGTCTGAAAACATAAAGGTTTTGGGGGATTGCAGAAACTTGTTTTCAGCTCTTCATGTCCTCCTTTATATAGTTTCTGAGCATTTGACTGCTCAATACACCACAATGCTTTTATTGTCTCACTTCCTACTGCATGCCATTTGCATAAATTTGTTGCTTATTACAATATATGGAATGTAATCTTTTTCTGTTCCGTTTATTAAGAATGCAAGAGGCTTTCTGCAACTGCATTTCATTGGCATGTTGAGTTGAAAGAGGAAGCAAAAGAGATTAGAAGTTCATCTTGATTAGAAGGTCATCTTTTGCCTCTCATTTTATCAGCCAAGAGTTGATTTTTTTTTTTTTTTTTTCCTTATAGCAGACTGAAGCTGTATCTGTACAGGCCCTACCTGAGGCCAGGGAATATTCCATGAGCACTGCAGCTTGGTCATCCACAGTGCTAAACTGCTAGAGTGGGTCCTGGTGCTGTTCGCCCTGGGATACTGGCACTCCTTGTAATGACTGGGAGGCACAGCCCAGGAGCTGGCAGGGACCAGGACCATTCCTGGCTGGCAGTCTCCATGTGGCCACCCTGCCTTGACAATCTGAACATAGGCTGCTCTGTCCCATGTGGGCTGGGCATGTTTAAATTGCTGCTGATGGGAGCTGGCTGAAGAGCTGTGGGTTGGGACTTCATTATGGGGGCTGAAGTTTGTTACATGCAGTTTGGCACCTTTTCTGCATAGCTATACTTCATAGTGAGAATCAAGAAATCAATAACAGGTTTTTTTTAAAATATGTACTTCACAAGATAACTAGCAGCATGCACATTGTAGTGTCTTTCTGGGGCTGATATGGTTGGGAAACAATCTCAGAGCCTGCCTGCCTTGCAGTCAGACCCTGGTTAACAGACTAATTTCTGAAAATGAGGAAAAGGCCTTGGGGAGAAAAATGATATGATAACAGAAATAGAGGGAACAATCTTACGCAGGGAATAATATTGTATAAGTATGCTTTTACAAATCCTTCTCAAGTCAGGCTTTGACTTTTTCAAAGGGATTGAGGGACTAATAAAAAAAGTGTTAAAAGTGAAATGCTTTAAATTGTATAGTACTTTGCACGACTTTGACCTGTTTGGGCAGCTTTGATCAAAGCAGGCAGGCATTTTTAAAGAATTTGCAGATGCTGTGGCCTTCTTTTACTGTGAGAGCAGCATATACAGATCTTGAATGTAAGATACACCCAATGCTTCTGCTGAAGTCATTATAATGAAAAGAGAGAAGTCTGCACTGAATTCCCAGGGAGATGGATGGTCATCTTAAACAGCACAGCTGTTTGGAAATCATCTACTAACTTCAACATGGGGTCATTATATACAAGAGTCTTTTGAAACAGAAACAGTATTCCCTAGTAACTGAATTTCTACCCGAATCAATAATTCACTGACTGTCCTCTACCTAAAAGAGAAAATAGTGCAAGTAGAAATATAGATTAATAGGCTGGCATATTTGAGAACATCCTGAGGTTTTATGTGAATCTTTTTCTGAATCAGTTTGTTGTAATCAGACACTTGTATTTAAAAAAGAGTTGAGCCATGTTTAAAATGTATTGATTTAGCATATGCTCAATACAATAACCTTACATTGGGATAGAGCTGACAATTAAGTTGCAACCGTAAGTGACAAAATTTATACCTCATTATAGACTATTGTACCAATAAGCTGAAAAGAATATGTGAAAGGGTGGCTAGTTACTTAAATCCTGCAAATGCATTAATGTCCTGCATTTCAATCCTCTGTTACTATGTTTTCTGAACATCTAGCTATCTGCCTCTGCTCATTGCTTGTTCATTTCTTGCCCATTTTAGTGTGCTGCATAGCATAAAATCTTAATGTGTGAGGGAATAAAATTTAATGTATCTTCAAGAGCTTTCAATGATGGTGACATTTCCTCAGTCTGCCTCATTTTTCTGCATCACAACCTTTCATGTATTTTATGAGTTAGGGGGAAAAAATCTGATTTTCTTCGATGATCAAATATGTTCCTCTGAATATTTTAAAAGCTTTGGTTTTTTCTCCCCCCCAGAAAACATCATGTCTGAGAGCAAAACTCCAATATTTTCTTCACAGGCAGTGCCTTGCCATAATACCATTTTTTTTTTTGACAGCTTGCCAAATAGTCTTTGTTCATCTTGGCAATACCAATGATTTGGTTATTACTAGGCTTGTAATGACACACAAGTATGTGACCTTAATTGGGACATGGAGATTCCCTGGTTCTGATGCCTGGGATTTTTAACTGAGTTTTAGAAGATCTGCATATTTTGATTTTTGAAAATATATGGTGTTATCTTTTGCTCTATGGGAGTATAGGGATAGTTGGGTTCTTCTATATTTTACAAGCACTTTTTAGATGTTTTACAGGTGATGGTGAACCATCTTGCCTTTTCTTTTATGGTAGTTAAACAAAGCATAGTATGAACTATTGAACCATATTCATAGTATGCCTTGCCCAGTTTTGAGGCTGGTGTGGTATGAAGTGAGAAGGGAAGAGAAGGACAGTATAAAGCAGTATTTCTGTCCAGCCTGAGTAATTTCTGCCCCGGGAGAACTGAAATTAAAAAAAAAAAAAAAAAGGTGCAGAGTATCAGTTTCTTTTATGTAGCATTTCTAGTTAGGTGACCTGTGTCTGTTCATGGCAGCTTTGGCTGTTAATAAGCAATTCTTGTAAATTGGAAGTGAACAGAGCCCTAATCACCTTGGAAAAGAGCAGAAATAACAATTTACTGAACCACTAACCCTGTCAAATTTTATTTTTAGCATATTGTTGAGAATAGGATGTCAAAACCTCACTCTATGAACTCATTAGTCACCTTAAATTACCTCTCACTGTTTGGATTCTCCCAGAAACTGCTAAAAACCATAGAAATTTAGAAAGGACCTTTTTTCCAGAGGATCTTGTACAGCTTCAAACTATTTTTTTTAAAGTTGTGGGACATATCATGGAAAACATTATATTTTTTTCGCACTAAAAGAAACCAAACATAAATCTTTCATATGGCAAGAATTTTTGAAGAGCTGAATCACAGTCAAGAAACTTGCTTTTGGGGATTTGACTGGTGATTTTTGAACTTTTCAATGTACATTGAAGTCATATCTGAATTCATAAAAGAGTGTAGATTTTTCCTTCGCATCCTTTTTGTGGACATCAGCTGCACTTTTAGTTCAGAGCCAGTCAGGTAGGTGTTACAAGAGACAGGCATAAAATTAGCCCCACTGCTGTAAAGGAGTTTACTCAGCAGGAATGTCATCGTTCCCTGCTCATTGCAGAATGGGTGTAGTAGATGACCTTTAAAGGTCCAAGCTATTCTACAGAATTGCTAGGGTGGGAAAAGACCTCTAAAATAAATAAATATAACTGTTAATGTAGCACCACCTTGCTCATCACTGGGCCATTTCCCCAGCTGCCACATCTACAAATCTTTTGAACATTTCCAGGGATGGTGACTCCATGACTTTCCTGGGCAACCTTTTCAACCTTTTTGAGGAAGATTTTCCAATATATCCAGTCCAAACCTTCCCTGGCACATCTTGAGGCGGTTTCCTCTCGTGCTGTCCCTTGTTACCTGGGAGGAAACACCGCTGGTGTCCGACTGCCAGCTGGATGTAACTCCATGGACCATCACTCTCTGGGCATGGCCATCCTGCCAGATTTCTACCCAAGTTATGGTGCACCCATAAGCCCTGCAAATATTCTAAAAACTGGCCCTGTCAGAAGGCATGTACTTTTATGTCTTTATTTTAAGTAAGCAAGCAATAGAAATAAAAATCTCTCTGATGATCATAGTCCTAAGTCTGTTGCCTGTAACTGAGAGGATTTTTTTATTCCTGTGAAACAGAAGTAGAAGCAACTACTGTGTATTATCATAAACATCCTTTAAACCTTCTCATCTCCCCAGTTAAGGAGGCATCATTTCTTTTAAACAAGAAACTGTTGTAGTAAAGTGCCAATGCTTCTGGTTTTGCAGTAACAGCATAAATATAGTTTTTATAGATGATAATTATTGCTTTGTTAACAAAACATACTGATAAAACTTGTTTGACATCCCAATTTATAAACAGAATATATGTTTATATTGTAGTGTAGAATCAGCTTACATGTTGGTTCCAATAAATCTTATCATTGCAATTGTAAAAAACTGCAACCTGAGCTACAGTTAAGACCAAGCACCAATGAGTTTCATGAGCACTTGCAAGGCTCCCTCCAGATTAAATAATGCCAAATACAGAAAATTTACTTCTAAAGCATGATGTGAAGTATATTGGGTACCATTAAAATGCAGTCATTGCTGATAGTTTTACAAACAAATATGCTTTGTAGAATTTCTGCTGGCATTTTAAAAGAATTATTTATATAAATAACTATTTTCAATGTCTTGTCATCTCTTTGTTTAATTTTTACTTTCTTTTGGTCTCTTATATGAAGATGAAAAATTAGCTAAGTGCTAGGAAAGTATATTTTATAGGCTTAAGAATTGTTTTTTAGTGTTGTAATTTTAAGAGCTGGTGATCTAATAGCAAGAATGTCAAATTGAGCTACATGACACATGAAAAGAGAATACCAATTTCCAGCTGAAGGGAAAAAAATCAGAAATCTGTCTTGATAGTGTCATTGTGCTGTTGTCTGAGTATTGCAAACAGTTGTTAGCCCTTACTGAATTACTGAAAAATTTAAATCACTACTTTTTCCTTCTACCTCCTGGTGATGAAGTCAAGTAAGAATGTTTTTTCCATCTCTATCCTCAGCCTTCTCACAAAATTAAGGGGAAGTTATTTTCAGACACACAAATGAGAATTGGTATTTGTCTCTGATGTCTTGTACAAAAAAAAATTAGAAATTTTATGTTGCTTTCCTTTTCTTTCACATGGAATCACAGACATCCGCTAATGACCTGGGATCTTAGCCAAGAGCTGGCAGCAGTGGGAGAAAATGCAGGATATTTATAACTTCATTACAATCCATTATTTATTCCTTGCTCTCTTCATTGCAAGAGAGACACCATTCACTATTAAAAAATAGTGATTCTCACAGTATTTATTTTGCTCATTTAAGGATATCAGTAAAACTGCTCTTCCTTTTTTTATTCTTTTTTTCTTTTCAGTATTCATTCAGGCACAGATAACGATGGTAGCACAGTATTTAAAGTGACGACTTACATTATTTTTTGGCATGAAATGATATCTGGGGAAGGGGAATGAGATGTCTAAAACATCTGGCCATGAAGTAAAAGAGTGTGACTGTAGAGAATATTGTGTTGCTTCTTCCAGCTGTGACATTAGCCTTTGCTAGACCTTTTGAAAAGCTGAAGTGGTTCCCTTATTGAATGGTCTGGCCCAGAAATCTCTCAGGAAAAATTGCTGGGTATTGCTGGCACTGGCCTAAGTCACAGTGTTGCTGTTCTGCTGCTGAGGATGCACAGCACAGAAATTAAATCTGTACCTCTGACATCCAACCCAGTCCTCAAAACTGTAGTCCCAGGTTTTGGGACAGAGAAATGAAACCATTTCGTTTCTCACTTGCTCATTATTTGGTTTGTAGACAGTGTTGCAAGTTGTGTGGAGCAAGTTATTTGCTTCCAATCTTCTTCCTTTACTTAAGGATGCTCACTGAAATTTTTATCTAATTTTAAAGACCCCAAAACCATAAAATGCTTTGTGTGAATCTTAAAGTATTCACTAATAAAGCCAAAAATTGTCAGGTGTTTTTCAGTGTAGATAGCTTTATTATGACAAATATAGCTGGACTGAGCTGAATCAATATTGCTGTAAAGTCAAATGTTGTAGTGTTTGGATTATATGGCTGTTACATTAAAATTGCTCTTCTGTAAATCAGTGATTATGCAATAGGAGGCCCTGTTGGAAAAGAAAATAGATGAGAGATATGTGCTTTTGTACAGGTAGATGAAAATACACAAGTTGATGTTTACAGCAGAATACCAGAAATTTTATAAAAAAGAAAGGAAAAAAAGAAGTAGAGAGTGGAGTTGTGCCCTGTATGATGAAGCAGTTTAGAACTTTTAAAAGTTCAAGTTCTATCAGAGCATTTGTAAGTTAGGCTGGTGTGGTAAGCATAGATTTTTTTCCTTTTTTCAAAATGAGAGATTTTTTTAAATGAATGAATAAGGTATATTTTTATTACTGTATAATTCAGTGATAAAGTGACAGGAATGTAAAGCTACCACTTAGCCTAATCAGAATCTAATATTCTCCCCCCTGTTCCCCCAAGAAGAGCAATAGATTTGTCACATATTATCTGTGACTTTGTCTAGTATTTTTATTTTATGGCTTCTCCTAAATACCTTAATCAAGCTTGAACTTCCATGCTGTTAAATTTAGTGTGTGTATGTACATTACCACACAGAGCAGACAGTTTTTCCACTGGAAAAAAATGACACCTGATAAGATGAACAGAGCAATCATTGTTGTCTCTCCCAGGGAGAATTGAAGCACAAAGGGATTTAAGGACACACAGGAAGTCTGCTGGCAGAGCCAAGAACAGAACTGTCTCCTGAGCTCTGGTGCAAATGCCTCTGCCAGGGGCCAGGCTTCTGGAGCTGGAGAGAAGCCGTCCCTTTCACAGCCCTGCTTCCGGTTGGACTGAGAAAAAGAAACTGAAAAGGCAGGATAGAGAGAAGGAAAAGAAATAATCCTGGTTGGGAAGCTGTGGCCTCTTGTTAAGAGAGAAAAAGCCTTCCCAAACTAACCAACCGCTGCCTTCCCCCCTTCCGCTTTATCCCATTCAAACCAAGTAATGTTGCTGAAGTAATCCAAATGTCACAGTGCAGGGTTCTGTGCAACTGAGCAGCATAATGTGCTTGCCTTTGCTTGTGCTTCCTCTGGCAGTGTACAGACAGCCTTCGGCTGACATTGGTTTAATATTTGTTAAGACAAAACACATGCAGAAAAAGCCTTGCATTATTGGAACCACCTCCTAGATTTGTTTTTACATCTCCTTTCCTTGCATTCTCTTTCCACCTTTTTATTTAAATGAATCTTGAGGGGTTTGTAAAGGTTGTGGGACGAAGGTTTTCATTATTTTGGCAGGAATTGCTTAGTTCTGTATAATTTCATTTAATGACATATTTTTTTCACCTTAAATCCAAGTCTTGGATGCTACATTCGAGGTGTAGCAGCAATTTAATTAAACACAATTTAGGTGTAACCCCAACAGCAACAACTCGAGGCTGGCAAGACTCTGGAAGGAAAACACATCAAATATGAAATGCAGCCCATATGTAGTTCATAGTGGAGACTGTGGCAAAGAGATACTGCAGAACTGAACCTTTGCACTTCCTGCAGCTACTCAGGCTGCCCTGACCTATTGGCTGAATATGATTTTGTTTGTATACTAAATAACAGCATCTCTTTCATACTCAATTAATTTTGTAGCTGTGTCTGCTGCAATTGTCTTGATATTCTGAGGCTTCCTATCTACTCGTGAGGAAATTTTCCCTTACCTTGTTTGCATGGCAAATCTTTAATGGAAATCAGGCAGTTGAGTTTTTTCAATGTTTATAAAGTCACTTGTTGGTTCTGTGGTCAAAAGTAGCTTTTGGCTGTATGTCTTGCTTCAGTTGGGTCTTTTCTACTTTCATTTAATCGGGGTATTTTAAAGGCTGTTTTTTAATGGGGCTGTGCAAGAAGAAAATAGTCTTTTGATTTTGGTCCTGGTTATTAGCTGTGGGAATTTATCTTAGTATTCTAACTTTAGCCTAATGTTTTGCAGTAAAACTGGATTGATTTTGGTGAGCTGTCAATGCTGATGCTTGTGGACTATGCCTGTAATAAGTAGCAATTTTATTTATTAAAAAATCCTTTTATTTATTCCTATTTTTTTTTTTGCCTCTACCAAATAAACTCTCTTGAAATTTCTGAGGTTTCTAAGTTTGGTTTAGTGTCTTAATGTTACTATTATAAATTGACCATTTCAGACATTGCCAAATAAGAAAATAGGTGCTGTCCAAATAAGACTTGACAACTATCTTATTAACTTGTTGCTCCTTAAAGTTGTAGCTTCCTCTTTCTGCTCTCCCCTCCCTTTAACTCTGCTTCAGTCAAAGTTGGTCCTTGTTTGTTCATTGTTCTCAAAGCAAAATGCAAGTCTTATTTTACAGAAATTACTTAGGGGAAAAAAGCCCCAAGTGCCAGAAAATGCTTATTTATCAATATTGATCCCTTACATTTGCAAACTTGGCATTACATGCTGTACCTGAAAGTTTACTGGATTTTTTTTTTATGTGACTCTGAGACTTGGCTTGAATGACTTAGAAAAACATTCTATTTCCCACGTTATTAAACCCCAGAGCATAACAGTCAATTTACTGTCATTTAAAACAATTGCTTTTTCTTTGATCTTCTTGCAATCCGGTTTCTGATTGGACTAAGAAAGGAAGTTTTATGCTTAGGAAATTTTTATTGCCAAACCTTACAGAATAACCCTGTTATCTTCAAAATTAAAGCATTTATTAGTCTAAGAGGGACGCTATCAGAGAATAAAGAGAGCCCCTTTGACTGATAATGTAAAATATGTATTTGTTGTCATCAGCTGTGCTAGGTGTGTATCTATTCAATGCATAGTAATTAAAAGAAAAGTCAAAGGTACTGATATTAACTGAGCCTTGTGTTACAAAGTCAGCAGCATTAGTTTGAATCTCATGCATTAGAGAACAGTTTAATTACCTCCAGCCTTTTGGAGGAACAAAAGAAAAACTGACAGTCAACACACTTGTGTCTGTCTTAGTGCATGTCACAGAGAGGTTATAGATTCAAGGGATTATCCACAGACCATTGGTTTGATAATAACTGAGGAGTCAAAGAACATAAAAGAAAAAAGTCTTTATAATATGCACAGGCAGTTGGGAGAAATAGAATATGCTAAAACATTTTTTCAAAAAGAAATAGGCCTTTTAAAAAAAAATTGAAAACAAAAGGCTTCACACTTTTAATATCCAAGCAAAAATTTCATTGTAAACTACAGTCCCAAATCATTACTGTTAATAAAAGAAATCTGAAAATTCTTCTACTGTTGATTAGTAACTGGATATGCCCCACGCCATATTTTACTTCTTAACAGTAGAACAAAATATATTTCAGAAAAAAAATATAGTCATTAATCTGCTAATGCATACTTATACACAGACATGCAGGTCTAACATGATAAAATGTGATATAATCTCAGGCTAATAAATAAGATATTTTTCAGTGTCTTAAAAATTCATTATTTAAGAAAGAAGTAGAAAACCCGCTATAAATTTTGATTTGCAAGCTAGCAAAGGAGAGAGGAGAGAAGATTTCTGATTCTGCTGTCCAAATGGGAAAGAATCAGAACAGATTGCTGCTTGCCTCTTATAAATCTCCTGGTAGTGAAAAATCTTGTTATGCTTATTACTCACAAATCTAATTGCACAACTTGTTTCCAATTTCTAAAAAGGGAGAGTTTTACTACTTCAGTGTTGTGAAATTCGCTTTATAAAGGTTCATGCAATGGGGAGCAGAAATATCTTCTGTCACTTGGTCATTAAAGTTTCTTAAGACAGGTGGTATCCTTTGAAATCTCCTAGACTCCTTCAATTTTTATATCTTTTGGTAAGACAAGGTGCATTTCCAATATCTATTCCTCAGACATAATTTTAAAAATGGGCTCTGTGGAAAGGTTAAAATTCTCAAACATTCTTGAAGAAGCAACCCAAAACCATATCTCAGTTTTTTCTACCAAATTTTATTTTGTTTTGGATTGAGTAATAAATCCTGATTTTCTTGTCAAGGGGGACTTAATACTAACTGCAAATTCTTGATGTGGATTTACTTTGTGTTCCATGCTGACTTCAGTTTACACTTCATAATTTTTGATTTTCAAAAGAGTTTCAGAGGTTATTTGCAGAGTGGCACATTCATTTAACCTCTAATACATTTGTATTTCAAAAGAAATGAACAGTCAATCTTTCTAGTCTTCAGTTTTAAGTAGTGTTAACTCAATGGTTGCTGTCATAATGCCTTTCATAACTTTTTCAGAAAGGCATGGGGTTTTTTCCCACTGTTAGGACTGTTGACAAGTGACAAATTGTAGAATATTTCACAGATCACCATGGGATATGGACCACATACAGCTGGGCAAGTGCAGGGAAAAGCCATGGCAAGGCCAGTCAGGGCTTTGTTGAAAGGCTCATTCTTGCATGGAACAAGTGGCAGTGCCAATCATGCAGAGCAGCCATGCAGGGAGGACAGAGCTGGCTCAGCCAAGTGGTGTGTTCTCTGCAGGAAACCAGACCCAACTCGTGTTCCTCGAAAAACCTCATCTTCCTCAAGTTCCATTTCAAATGTGAGACGTGGAAGAAGTCTTTTCCCTGCCACCCCCACCTAGTGATTAGCAAAGTCTGTGATTCAACCTATTGTATCATGAAATATGTTAGTACATATGCCCAGAATGATTAATTGAAGGACTTTTTGTATAATCTGCTACTGTTATTGCTGATGGGTATTTGGAGTAATGCCTCTGATATTAGAAAAAGCTTTGATTTCAATTACTCTCTTTCCTTTTTAATCAAGTAATAAATTCATTGCTGTGCTTCACTTCTCCACTTTTTCTGCATTACACCAAAACAAACAGGCTTTTATGATTAAATTGAGGCTATATTCAATTAAATTAATTGTAATTTATCCTCAGAAAAGGAGAGAGACATTTACCAGAAAGAACAAAAACGAGACAGTACAAATCAGCTTTTTAAAAGAAGTTCAGTAAATAATTTTTTGAAATTCTGATGCATCATCATCCTAGGGTTATGTCTCTGTTTTCAGTGTATCCCGTTTTGCTTGTATTATATGTCTTCTCTCAAGGACTAATTTAAAAAGGTCTGATTTGAAACATTTTTGAATTAAAGTGTCTGAGTAACCATGTGTATTTAATACAGAGTAAATGTAACAGCTTTAATTGAGACTGGAGTTGGAGGCTCTTCTTTCAGAGAGTACAGGGTACTCTTAGAGAGTGCATGCCCAGTAATTTGCACAGTTGGCTTAAATTGCTATGGGTGTTCTAAAATTGCAAAGAGTTTTATGAGCACTAGTTGAGAACATCCCACAGTCTTCTACTAATGGATAGCATTATTCCTGCTTCCTTCCTTATCTATAGGAAAATTGAATCATGAAAATGTTAAATGAGTTGCATAGCGTTGTACAAAAGTTTCAACAACAAAGCAAGAAGTAAAATGCTGTTGTTCTAAAATACCAGCTTCAGTGTCCGGATGGCATTGATTAGTGTTGCTATCCTGAAAGCTTGCCACCTAGGAAGATTTCATTTTATTATACTGAACTCAGTTACTAATTCTCAAAGGTCCATTGTGAACCTTCAAAAAGGAGGACAGCACTTAATGAGAAAACTATCACAGAATCAAGGTACTTCTCCAGGCTGCATTTATCCCTGTTGTAAGAAGTTCTGCCATGTGAAGTATGGGTTTCTAAATTGATATGGAGACTTCCAGCTGCTTTTAGTACAATGAGCCATGCAAAATTCCTGAATTTATTCAGTGTTGATATTCTGAAATGGGCACAGTATTGCCTTGCTCCCCTTACTTCAAGATAATTCGTCCTGTATTTTCTTAGTCCTTCATACTGCTTGACTCCAGCCCTCTGTCAATCTTCAGAACTTGTTCTTGCCATCTTGAATTTAGATCAGATTCTTTCCTCCTGCCCCTTATATTCACACTCCCAGCTACTGATTTCATTGAGGTGCTCACACAGGGTGAACTTTCTCCTTGAACTTAAGTGTCCTGTCTTAGAGATCTGCAGGTTTTATGTGCTAACCAGGTAGGGAAGAGATCCTGGTGGCGCTTCTACTGAGGTAAAGTTCAGTTTTCACTGGAGAATTCTCATGAGAATAACCTTCCCTGGACCCTGAGCCCTTTTAACACAGCCCTGCTGACCCCACTCAAATATCCCAAATTCTCCTGTTGCTTTTTGTCCCTCCAGATTGTTGGCTGTGAAGTCCAGGTTGGCCCTCTCCAAAGCTCTGATTCAGTTTCTTAATGGCCTCTAGAAGTACCTGGAGAGTTTGTCTCTTTTTTTTACCCCTTGTTTAGTACATTTGTATCCCTGTGTTTTGTTCATGGCTTTCTCTGCATGCTTTGAATGGGAAAGTTTCTTGAACTGATAATCCTAGTATAGCAGATGCTTTGACATGCCACATACCCTTACAAATACAAGCAAGGATAGTCAAATTTTGCCAAATATGAATGTTATTGATTCTTCAGCTGGAAATTAACATGTTGTCCTAGTTTGAGTTGAAATATGATCAGAAAACTAAAGTCTCAGGACATGATTTTCAATCTGCTTTCTGGGCAGTTTAGGAAAAGTGGTGATATCTATGACTTTTTTTTCTATTGATTTTTGTATCACTTTTAGTACATTTATCTGTTTCTTGGAGAAGCAAATGGCCTGACAGTGGATGAGATTTCACAGCCCTGAAACACTGAAATCCTGTGCATCTCTCTATATATACTAACCAGCATTCTATGTGAACAGCAAAACTGTGAATGCTTGTAAGATCTCTTTTGCAAGGCCAAAATGTGCAGAGGGGTTGGCAGCCTGCCTGCTGGAACCTTTTGATTCCACAATACCCTTCCTGGCAAACCACACTAGGCATCCTTTCAGCTGGTCCAGGGCAAGGCTTTGATGTCCTGAGAACAAGATCACAATGTGAGTCACCTGTGGATAAAAAAAAAATAAAATTAAAAAATAAAAAAAGGAGCAGGGAAAGTAGAAGGAATAACTGGTTAGATCTTGCTGTATGGGTGGTTTGGCCCAACTTTAGCAGCCGCTGTAGAACCAATGTGATCTTTGGAAATCCTGACGGGCTGACAAGGATTTGGTGGTAACAGGTCCTGGCCCTATAACACAGTGAGCAGAAAAAGACATGTCACTGGATGTTTGGTGTGAAGAGAAGATAAAGCCTCTGGTGGTGTCACTAACTGACCAGATGGGTCAGATGGAAATACTGCTTGGGTGAAATCTGCATGCAGGTTAGACTTGGCTTCTGAGCTGTAATTTTGATGCTGAATTTCTGTTATGGCATCAAAGAGCCTTGACTATGCCTTTCTGTCATATTTATGATGAGAACTGTAAACCCTTGGGGTAGGAAAGATCCTCAAGAATTCACATAGTCTGAATATAAAATAAGAGATAGCAGGCAGGGAAGCACTTAAACACTCCTGCTCCTTGTCAGCACTATGCTTGGCATATCAGCATCTTAAGGAAGATCTAACAAGTGAATGCTGAGCACTCAGCATTGAGTCTGATAAAACAGACAAATGTGTGAGGATCCTTGTTCTCAATGAGTTATTAAAGGAGCAAGATTTGCAAGTAATGAAGAGTGTTTGCAGGGGGATGTATTGTTCATGGACTGTTTTATTTTTCTTGCTCTTTTCAGGTGTTCCAGGACCTTGGCACTTCTGTGTTGTCTGGTGCATTTAGAGGATACAACATCTGCCTCTTTGCATATGGACAGACAGGTTCAGGAAAAACTTACACAATGATGGGAACACCTGTGAGTTACACCATTCATTTTAAACTTAGGGTTGAGGACAGGATTTCTAGCAGAAATGTTGCTTTATTTTAAACTGTGGTTGTGGTGCTTGTTGAGCAGAACACTTATACATGTTTCATTCAGTTTTTAAATGTATAAAATGTGAGCCTTTACATTTAGGTTAAAAATAGAGTTCCAGGTAAAATATTAGAAAGTATGGTGTAGTTTAAATATTTATTATTAGATAATCTTCTTACTAGATATGAATCTTATCACAGAGTTAGAGGACAAAAAAATCAATACCCCTGAATAGTTCTGGCTTTTAGAAACTGTAGCCCAAGATAATACAAAGTATTCATTCCTGTGTGATGTTTTGACAATCTGACCTATGCTGAGATTGTTACCTTCACAAATAAAACTGGATACAAACCACAGTAATAGTTCTGTAACAGATTATTACTTGTGATATTGGCCTGTGGAAACTAATACTTCACTTTTGACATGCATTTGAATGGAATTTACAGAAGCTGTTACATTTTAAGATTGTCTACCAGGTATCACCTAAAGTGCATTTTAATCTTGCTACTCAGATTGATGGAGTCAGTTGATGATTTCCTGTGTTTTGCTGCAACAGAAGGCAATTTCATTTCTATCCACGTATATTCTTAGCTGTTGGTGAAACATACTACTAAAAAGAAAAAAAATTTAATAGTTTGCATACGTAGACCAGTATTTTTTACAACCATGGGATTCAATTTTTAAGGTGAAATAACGGCATAATGTGTTTAAACCCCAAAGATAAGAGTCCTGTTCTAACATAGTTTGTTCTTTTGACAAGATTTTGGATTTTTGAGGTTTTATTTTCTCAATAGACATCAACAATAGGATTTAGTTATATTATTACCAGATTCTCTATTAGTTTTATGTGAAATCAAGTTTTCTGCCATAAAAGCCTGAAGAATTGGGTTAAAATTTAGGTTAATAGGTGGCAAACTAGTATATTTATATTACCCTATCTTGAAAATATCTTAACAATTCGGAATGCACACAATTTGAAATTATCATTGTTTTCAAGGAAATTTCTGGATGTTGTGTTTCTAAGATATTTCTTGCTCAAAAACACATTTCTCTCTCTGAAGCAATACTCCTTTGAGCTGATCTGTAATAACATGTGTTCACTGTGAAACAGTGCTCCAGTGTTTGGTGAAAACCGAACTTTTGTCCATGGCGGTCCACTTGGTGAACTGGGATTTTCTTCTTTTAGACACAGTTCAAGTGTGGCTTTGAAAAAAGTCTTTAATGCTATTCAGCAAGCAGAATCCACCTAAGCCCTGGTGTCTTTCCCAGGGTGTGTTGGCACTGCAGTCACTAAAGTGTGAGCAATCATATCATAAAGAGAGTTCATCACACAAACCCACACTGTTATTTCAGTGTTGTGTAGACTGTTTGGGCAAAATTTAAATCGCCTAGTCTGGATATTGTTAGCAGCCCCGTATCCTGTTCTCTCTGAGAGAAAAAAATTTATAAATCTAGAATATAAAGCTGTTCCAAGGCTCCTCTCTGATGCCATAGCATGAAGAAATAGAAGTAGAATACGGAAAACTCAAAAATATTAATGAGCAAACAAGCTAGTTTGAGTGTTGGCCTGGCTTCATCTAGTCTGCAACACCTCTGACATAGACATGTCCAGTATCATTACATCAAACAGCATTTGGATTTAACCCAAGCCTCTAAACTTCTCATTTATTCTGTGTACATTGCTCTAAAATTACTTTTGGTATAAATAGCCATGCTGTTCTGAACTACACACCACGGTTGTTTGTGTTGTAAGCCATCATACAGTCATTACTGCATTATGATTCTGTCCTTTTCTTAAAACTTGGCTTTTGTTTAAAAATGGATTTTGCATGAGTGTTAGAAAATATATTATTTAATTTTTTTTTTCTGTTTATTATTTGAAGGCATCCATTGGGCTGACACCTCGTATATGTGAGGTAGTTTTTTTTTCTTCACTTGCATTTGTTTAAGCAGTTAGATTTTCTTAATGTATTTTAAATTCACATAAACTTCTCATTTGTGAAGGGCCTCTTTTCAAGGAAGGATGATTACTCAGACCAGATGGCATCATGCAGGGTAAAGGTCAGGTAAGTGTGTCACTGTTTTGGACAACAATATGAAAGCTTTTAACAACATACTCCTGTGATTGAACAAAGTAAAGACCAGTCTATTTTGTCTCTGTTTTGTTAGAAGATAGTGATTTTGGAACGAGGGGAAAAACACAGATGAATGAGGAGAAAGGATGGGGTCTAGTTTTCCATCTAAGTATAGTTCTTTGGATGCTGTCTGTTTACTTTTGTATAAACAGCTGAAATAGGAATGAAGTGAAAAATTACTTGCTTTGTGTAACTCCTAAATTGAACCAGAGTCCTACATTTCAGTCTTTTTGTCATTCCCTTGGACCTAATAAAGCATTGTTTGGAAATCTGGGGATTTGAGCCCACTAGTACAAAAAATCTGTGTAAGAGTCAGCCACATTGTCTAAATATGCAGTTACTCCTTTTATTTTGTTTTTAGTTGAGTGAATTTAACTTTCCTTTTTCTTCCTTTTCTTTCCAGCTTTCTTGAAATCTACAATGAGCGCGTCCGAGACTTGCTGAA
Source organism: Toxostoma redivivum (assembly GCA_013397375.1). Taxonomy (NCBI): domain Eukaryota; kingdom Metazoa; phylum Chordata; class Aves; order Passeriformes; family Mimidae; genus Toxostoma; species Toxostoma redivivum. Next base: position 398,028 of record VXBI01001826.1, on the reverse strand, counting down.
ACAGTCAGACCGAAGGAAACCTTACACGCTCCGAGTTCGGGAGCACCCTGAAACAGGACCTTATGTGCAAGGTGAGGGTGGGCTCCAGTCAGCACCACAGCCTCAAGGGAATGTGTGCCAGGCTGGATGTACCTGTGCATGCATTCCTGCTGTGGTCCTAATTGCCTCTGCTCTTCAAGGGTTATTTTTCTCAAATGTTTTTCTTGTTGTACGCTCACCTGTAGTACACTGAGAGCTTTGCCTCTGTTGTCCTGCTGCCTGGACATTCCTGCACTGTCTGCCTTTTCAGTCATATGGGAGCCATATATTTTTCTTTTATTTTAAAGAAATATTAACTTAATCCAGATTTCTACCAACGTTACCTCTAAATGTGTTCTCCGGACCAGCCTAAGGTTCCTTCATACCTGTTTTATACCTTGGCAGCAGAATATATATTAAAAAA